>MKEJ01070720.1:0-13966 GCA_001753735.1 Embelia ribes | reverse complement strand
TTGGATAAAAAATTTGTTTTGGCGGACAAGTGTTGTATTTGATCAGGTGATCTATTTCTCGTGTTTAAAGTCAGTGTTATAACTCGTGCTTAAATAAATATCCTTTTTTTACCAATCATAGTCAATCCCCGTGTTTTACTTTATCTTCAGTTTCAAAAGTGCCCAAAGGTTCTCTATTAAAGCAAAAAGTTTTTTTTCTTTTGTTTCCTCTTGAAATAATACCATTGAAATTTTTTTTATTAGAGTAACAGTGTTTGCCTTCGGTGTTAGAGAATAAAAGAAAAAATTAGGTAATATAATTTTTTTATACACATTAGATTATTTAATGATTACCTAAAATGCGTAATGGTGAATTTGATTACACAAATTTGAGTAACAACTATTCAAGTCATCAAATATAAAATAATAATTATGTCATAATCAATGGCCCTACCACCACACACATATATATATGGCTTACTTTTATCGGATCCATCACCAAATAATTATGCATTGTATTAGTATGTGTAAAATTTTAAAATATTAGTAAAATATAAAATCTTATAAATAATCTGATGCAAAAGATAAAAAATAAAAATTTTGTAAAATAAAAATAAAGTTTATTTCTTTTATATTTTAAATAATTTATTAAGGTAATATGATACAAATGCTCTTAATGTCCTCCCGTGTTGCAACTTTTGAGATCAATTTGTTTTCGCTTTTTTATTTAAAACTGCCACCGTTTAGTTGCACAGTTTTAAAACAAACATTCCTTAATATTTTAGCATAGAAAAGCTGAAACTTTTAAAATAGATCCAAAAAGCTTATTGGACAAGAGAAAATTAGCCTTTTTTACTTAAAAACACAGCAATAAAACAAACTCTTAGTACTTACTCCCTCCATCCTATTTTAATAAGTTTGTATTCATTTGTAATCCATCCCAATATATAATTTAATTTCTATTTTAAAAAAATAATTAAAAATTTACTTTTTACTAAAATGTTCTTCTTTATTGTAATCAATTAATTACTTTATATAAATTGGGCAAAATAGTAGTATTAATTAGGGGGTATTGTAGGAAAAAAAATAAAAATATTTTGAGTTTCAATAATATTAATTGATCTTCCTTAATACTTATGAAAAATAAGTGAGCCTATTAAAATGAGACGAATGGATTATTTGATAAATATTTATGTAAAATTCTACAATTACTTTTTTAGGGTAACCATTTATATATTTTTCCTCTTTGTTCAAGAGATTCGGCACTGCTGGCTCGAGCTCTAAAATTCATGGACTAGTAAAACGGTAGTTACGTAACGAGTTATGAAATAATAACACTCCCTCGATTTGGATGGCACACAATTTTCTCCATAATTTAAAAATTAACTTTTCAAATTTTAATGAAATATAAATTACCACACTTACATCTAATCATTTTTTTTTTTATTCTTGTCCAATTAATGACAAGAGGACAATAGTGCTATTATATTTGTTTTAAAAATTTTGATACCCTCAAAATAGAAATGAGAAATAATTTTTTGGAGATTATCTCATTACTGCATATTGATCCAAAGGATATCCTGATCGGTGTAGTTATAACATTATTGAATTATTACATATGTTATGCATATTAGTAATGATATTTATATTAATTATTTATATTAACAACTTATACCAGCTTAAATGGTATAATTCATAATTAATCATATCTCCCTGTTCTTGTGGAAGAGAGAAAGTATGTAATGATATGGTTAATTATGGACCCAATGATCCAAATTAGTATAAGTAGTTAATATAAATAATTGGTATGAATATTATTATTTTATACGTATGTATTATTCCATCCGCTCACAAATAATTACATTTTTTGACAGTGCATATTTTTTTCAAAGATTTTAAAATTTAATAATTTAACATACTCTCTCTCGACCATAAAAATAGAAAGATGTAGCTAATTATAAACCACAAAACCCAAATTGGTACAAGTAGTTGGTATGAATATCATTATTTTGTATGTATGTATTATTCCTTCCGTTCACAATTAATTCCACGGTTTGACCATACATTTTTTTTAGAGCACTTTAAAATTTAATAATTTAACATATTAATGTAACATAAATAATAAATTTACTTTTATTTAAAAATATAAATTTAATATTTTTCTTAAATTCAATTTGAAATTGCTGAATATGCATCCTACTACCAAAAATTGCGCAGACTTACGTCAGTTTACTTGCACGCGTCTAAAAATTTAATTTAGTCAACTTTCAATGAATGATCTTTTTGTTGCTTCCCACTTTCCCACTTTCCCATGTGTACTATTATATTTATTTCAACACTAATTGATGTTGGGAAAATTGGATATTTTTGACTTGTCACAAAGTCACTTTATGGGCACAACTTGTCACATAAATAGCTAGGGGCCAACATACAAGAATTTTTTTTTTATTTTCATATATCGATGATAAATTACTACAATTTAAAAATAATTTATTATAAATATGTTTAGTATAATTTTTATTCAAATTAATTATAATAAATTATTTTTAATTTATAATAATTTTTTTCCTTAAAATACTGTAATTCTATAAAAAAAAAATTCTTATATATTATAGTAAAACATTCTTGCATTGAGAGCAAATCCCAACTTATAAGGTTCTACAAGAATGAAAATATGTTCACAATTCTTTTTCTTTCGTCTACTCAAAGGTTCATTGACTTAGGACTTTTTAAAGCTGTTACTTGAAAGGGGCTTTTATATTTAATAAAGTAAAATTTATTTTTAATTCATTTAAGATATAAAAATTTTAATCTACTAGAGGATTGTGATTAAAGATATATATGTATATATATTTGTAGTGATTTTCACATGTAAGTGAATATATGAAATTTATTCAAGATGGATAGTACATGAAATTATTATACTGACAGCAAATAAAAATTAAAAATTTTAAAATATTCATTGAAAAAGAAAACAATTTAAGAAACAAGACCAAATTACAGAGTGAAAAAGTATAATTTATCGTCCTTCACAATTATTATATACAATAATAGGACAAAAAATAGCAAAGGAATATCTGATAAAGAAAAAGGGGCTCCTAACAGATTAAAAAATAAATGTCAAAATGAGATATAGCTTTGAATCACATAAATAAATTTCATATGAGTAATTACAAAATTATTTTTAAAATTTTTGATTATTAAATTTTCTTTTTATAGTTATAAAATATTGTCTTATCTTTATTTATTTATTTTCAGTGTCAGCTGTGATAAATGTGCCCTCATGATTATTACAAAATATGATCAAAGTCATGTCAAATGACTATTATCTGTAACCAGAGAGAATAATAAAAAAAAATGGCGAGGGGATAGTGAAATTATAAGATAAACAAAGGGAGATATGCTTGAGATATAGGGGGATGTAATTATAGTTAGAGCCCGGTAGTATAATTACATTAGGACCGTCATATGCGTTTTTTATATGATATTACAATTAGAATTTAAAATAATATTTTAAATTAAAATTGTCATTGATCAAATTTAAAATCGATATTACAGATATTAAATTAGGAGATATTAAGACTATCTTCTAGAGATACTTAGGGAATATTTTTATGATTGCAAATTGATTTTGATTATAGTTGTTCCTATCTTTATCATGTACTTCGGTGAATATATATATATATATTATAGTTACGGAAGTTGGAAATGAAAACGAAAGTGTGAATGGTCAGGCACTTTAATAACAGAAGCGAAAGTGTGAATCGTCAAGAAAAACGGAAGCAAAAAATATATGGTAAAAAAAATAGGAAAAAACGTGAAATGTGAATATGGTTTGAAGTTTTTTAAGATATAATTATAAAACATTTGGGGTACAAATGTAAACATGTGTTATTCTTTAATCAAACATTCTAAAATTTTACTCAAATTTATAAGTATTGTAATACTTGTATACTAAAATTTAGATAGTTGTTATGAACAAGTTAGTTGTATTTTAAAAGAATAGAAGCAAAAAAAGTTATTTGATCTTAGAAATACTAAAAAACTCAATATCACAATATTTTTATTAATTTTTGTTTAGTTTTTTAATGAAATTGTATCAAACAAATTTTGTTATAAGTTATCAAAAAACTAATCTTAAGTTTTCCAATAATATTTTGAATGTTTCTAAGTCATTTCATATGATGGATCGTTTTCCTTCAAAATGTTATGATGTACCGTACCAATACCGAAACATGTTTTCGGAAATTTTCGTATTCCACCCAAAAATGTCGTTTCTGGGAACCATGATACAGATAGAGGCTCTTGGGCTAGTAATTCATTGTTTTATACTTCTTTCATTGAACCACAAACCATGATAATAAGTATCTAAAATTACAATGGACTTTTATTGAACGTCTAAAAGTTTACATAGAAATTAGAACATCAACATAAAATAATCATCATATGGCTTATTATCATATTTTAGCCTCTTATTAGAGAAATTAAAACATTAGAGTCCATAGCATTGGCCATCGGCCTACATCAAACAAAAAGTTTTAAATAATAAAGAAAATAAAATTCCTTTACTATTGTCATCCTTGAATGAGCTTCAATTTAGACTTAGTTGCCATGATCAACTTCACTTGTTTCTGCTTGGTATTTTCATTTAAAAATAACAGTAGAAAAACCAAGCAAACAAGCCCGAATAAAAAACATAATCCGATTCCATAGGAAATATTGAAATAACAACTAAGACAACACCATGTAAATCGTGACTTGAAGGATAATGCGGCAATATGTATATAAATTGACAATATAACAATCCTGGAATTGTTATTATTTTAAATAAGAGAATATACATATATGTTTATTTTAATTATAAGATTTTTGGATTTAATTTATATTTTTGAAATTTTGAGGTGTCGTTCAAACGGTGTGAATGTATTGTTCGAACGGTAGTAGTGATACATCGACTCCACTTTCGTGACACATGTCACTCCACTTATATACACTTATATTCCATTTCCAACATACATTACATATGTCTGCTCATAAATATACACAAAATTGAGAGAAGTGTAATGTCCCAACAAATTTCGGTTACATTGTTTTGCATTTTAATAATATTATATAATATTATATATTAATATTATTACTATTTATATTACGTAATGGCATGTTATGTGTGGAGTATATGGTGATGCATGGTAGTGTGGTTGTTTATGATTATGCACCATAGTTGCATCGTTGTTTTATATTGTGACCTTTGTTACCATTTCGACTTACCGGTGTGGGGTTCGTCCTGCCTGGTTAGGTCGCGGGGGTCAAGGGGAGCCGCTCCTTGTGAGGTGCAGGGACAGCGCCTCGGTAGAAAATTATGTTGGTTGGTTGTTAGTGGGAAAAAAATTAAGTTTTGGATAGAGTATTGGTACACTTGGGGTGTGTACCGGTACATAGAGAGAATACTGGTACACCAAGCCTTGTATCGGTACACAGACTCTATTTTTGGTTTTGAATTTACTGGAAGCCGACACATTGAGTAGTATACTGGTATACAGTGGTGTACCGGTATATCAAATCAGTGTACCATTACACCCAATTGTTAGCGCGGACTCAGAACTCACGGAAGGCGGCATACCAAGTGGTATACCGGTACACCGAGTTGTTGTACCGTTATACCAAGTTAGTGTAAAAAAGTCGTAGATTCCATTACTTTTTGGCTTTTAAAACACCTTCTCTCCCCATTTTCTTTCATTATTCTAAAAAAGAAGGAGGAGGAAAGGGATAGAGGAGAAGAAGATAGAGGAAGGCTTGATATCATATAGCTCGAGATCTCGGATGCGAAAAAGAAGTTGATTTTCGGAATCTACGTCATACGAAAATTGTTTTGACGTAAGTTTCTCTTCTTCTTTTTCTCATTGGTTTTGCCTCGGGTTTGTGCCCGGTTATTTCGTTGAAATAAAATTGAAAACTTTATTCCTTATGTCTTGTGAATCATTTTTATGCCTAGGTTCAATACAATTTGAGATCCGTAGATAGATCGTTTCGGAAGTTGAAACTTCGGGGGTTTTCAGGCTATTTCATATAATTTCGCTCATAGGTTGGCCTCGAGGTATATACCATTTCTCCTTGTTGTCACATTCTCTCTGTATTGGTATATTTTATATCGTCTCATTTTCTAGGGGACGATTCCTCGATTTTCATGCCAATATTGTTTAGTAGAATCAAATTAAGAAATATCTTCCTTATGATGTGTAAACGTTTTCGTATATAGGATCATGGTCATTCAAGTGGTGTAGCTCGACAAGTTTGGAGCTATGAAAAGTGGAATTCGGATACCACTAGGCGAGATGTGACAAGGAATTGTAGAAGGAGTGTTTATACGCCTTCGGGAGACCTATAAGATATGGGCAGATTCAGGACCTTAATATATTTTGGAATCTCCGTTAGTATAATTACATGTATAGCATGTTGTAGGTTCAGGAATGTAATATCATTTTTGTGTAGGAAAATGATTTCGAAAAATGAGTATGATGATAAATGAGTATTACATGCATATAGGCTGGGATTCGTAGAACATGTATGATGATAAACGCTGGTAGCATAATTAGTTTAAGCACACACACACATATATATATTGTGATAGAATATATATACTTATTCGAAGTATGAGGATTCGTCATCGTGGCGCCTTTATTTTAGAGTGTGGTCATCATGATAAGGTTGTGGTCTTCATGATGGAGCTGTAGGCGCATTCGTCTTGAAGTCGTATCATACTGGTGTATTCATAGCATATATATATATTCCTGTCGCATTTGTGATATTTGAGATACACTCGTAGTATCTATGGCGTTCGTGGTGTTAGGAGTATGCGGTGGCTTATTATCGTAGTTAAATATTTCTCTTGAAGTTCATACACACACACACACACACACACACATATATATCATAGTACATATATAAATATGTATTCATAGCTTCAGTCGTTGGTCGCGATGCGTATATATGATAATAGTAGCGTGTCTGTGGTGATTATGATAACAGTGGCCTTTTCGTAGCAGATGATTACGAAACGACGAAGCTATACCAGGGTTGACTATGGATGTGAAGATATATATATATATATATATATATATACATACGATCGTTATATATATATTTATATGAAGAAATGATATTTATCGATGGAAACAATATGATTATTCGAAGAGTTTTATGCATGATATTTCTTTATACTAAAAGAACATTTTATCCAAAACATATCTATACAGCAATGAGAGTGCATATTATAAGGATTCAGAGGATGTATACCCTTCGGGGTGAGGGTCTGACAGCTCTACATTGAGACTGTGATCGATGTGGCATCTACATGCGTCGGCTTTGTAGGAGGAGCATATGTAGTAGCTCTTATGAGCGCATAATAGCTCTAAGTTAGGACTTACTCGGGAGGTACAACGATATATTACGAGTGTCTGACAGTTCTGAGTCAGATAACCTATGGGGTGACCGTCTAACAGCTCTGAGTGAGATACCCTACGGGGTGAGCACCTGACAGCTCTAAGTTAAGATAGACTGGTGGCATGTGTTGCCTTTGATAGAACTGGTGGAATGAATGGCCCGCGATAAACCCAGAGGCATGAGTTCCCACGGGCATAGGATGTGATGAGATGTGGCGGGATTCATAGCCATTCAGGTTAGAGGCACGAGGTGCCTTCCTAATTTAGGATTCATAGTCGTTCAGGTTAGAGGCACGAGGTGCCTTCCTGATTCAGGATTCATAACTGTTCAGGTTAGAGGCAAGAGGTGTCTTCCTGATTCGGAATTCATAACCGTTCAGGTTAGAGGCACGAGGTGCCTTTCTGATACGAGATTCGGTGTATTTATAGTTGGGGGCATGAGATATCTTTGTACTTCCACTTTGGACATGCAATGTATTGGTATTCGGGGATCTGGGGGTAATTGGTATACTTTAGTAACTTTGTACTTTAATATTTATTGCATTATTAGTAGCACTAATGCATGTATATGTCATCATCGTATGGGGTATGTCTTGGGAGAACTTATAGGCTTTATTGCATGTTGCAAACATACCTTAATATCACTTAGAATTTATGAACATACGTTAGAGATAGGAGCATGGGGGGTTTCGGCGCATTGCAGTGTATACATGTACTTTATACTTAGTAGATTCTCTTTTATCATTTGGTTTAAATTCTGACCCATACATTTTCATTTGTATTTGAACTCACGTGGTCTTGTTGGGTCAGAGCGTGGTGCTGACTGGCTAGAAGGGCAGACATGCTTTTGGACGAGTTTCAGTGCTAGAGACGAGCTGGACTTGAGTTGGTGATATTGGAGGTTTTGTACAGAATTATGCTTTAGTTTGGTAAGAGCGTGTAGCTCTATGAGATTCTGTATTTGCAACAAGGTGTTGCCGCCTGATTTATGCATTATGTATCAAATACTATGAGAATGCTATTATATTAAATATTTATGTCGCACTTATATGCATTATGCCAAGATGTCGGGATGTGGTTTGGTTGTTATTTTATTTTATTTTATTTTAGTTCACGACCCATGCAAAGCACTTGAATGTCTGCTAATAAACATAAAAGTGTACTAAACTATAGCGAAATTGCGAGCTATTCATGAATATATAGACTCGGGCTGATTCTATTTATTTATAAACAAGCCAAGTCCAAGCAAAAGCTTATGTTTCGAGGGTATATTAGCAAAAATCGGCTCGACTTTCTAAAGAATCAGTCTCCTTTCACTAATTACCAAAATTTAATTAGTATGAGTTTCTTCGCTGGATTACAGATTTATATATACAGATCGTAAATTATTTAACTCATATAACAGAATGAAATGGTTACATGTAAATTGAAACTAATAAAATTGTTCCTAGCTTGCAAAACACTACTAATATTGACGGTTGCTTGTGAATTCTATTTATTTTTTGGTAAAAAAATCCTTAAAAAACAAAATGTATTGATTAAAAAAGTTCATAAACACGCTTGGGCTTCACTTTGGCTCAGACTAATTAAACTCAACTTAGGCTAATTATTTATAACAAGCCGTACCTGATCACATAAATAAAAATCATTAAACAAAGGAGTCGAGCTTAACTAGTGCAAGAGTACGCTCCGCATGGTTCATTTGCATGGGTAGAATATGCTTCTAACTTGATACTTGGGTTAAATACATGATAAAATCAAGTAAACTACTTTTGGGATTTAGATTCTCTCAATTGCATCACAAAAATCATGTTATCCACAATTATTTTTTTTTAAAATAGTTCACAATATAGTAAACAGGATTGTTAAAATATCAATACCATCACAATTTTGTTGGTAAATAACTATTCATAACAAGTAAAGTGGGTATCATGGCGATAGCAATGGAGGCCTAACTATCCCTTCGATATTTTTTGAAGCCGATCTGCCAAATTATCCATAGCCTTGATCTCTTAATGTCTCCACTTTAGGAAAATTTGTGTTTCAAAATAAATGAATGAGGTTTTACGCTTCATTATCTTAATATACATATTTTTTCTAGAACAAAAATGTTCTTTTCATATGTTTACTTTTTCGGATAAGTTAACCCAAGCTATTAAACGAAAAAGCTAAAAGGTCCCACCTCTGGTTTAGAGAGAGAGAAGACTACCACCCAATCCAGGTCTTGTCCGGCCAGATCGGCTCTAGCCAAGAGAGGCACAGGCTGGGTTGGGCTTCCTCACCACCCCAACCCCTTCTCCGACCAGCTCCAGCCAGTTCAGACCCGATCTGGTATACCAAGCTTCAGTGAAGCCGGGCTAGTCAGTTTTCGGTCAGGCTAGTGCCGATCCGGTTAGCTCTTGCCCAATTTGGCCTCCCCCTTCTCTTTCCGACTAAGGCTTGATCTTTCTTGTCCCCACCTTCAATCCTAAGCCGCCGCGGGATGGCGACTTTAAATGCCGCCAATAGGTCGACTTCTTCTTGCCGTCTCCTCATCAACGTCCGTAGATACTACCGTGCTGTTAGGAAACAATAAGGGGGTGGGGGTGGGGGTGGGCCTGTTCTATTTTAAACCAAACATCCTTTCTTTTTTTTTTCTCAAATTTTTTTTATTGGTGGGTTTTGGTAGATCAAAATGTTGCTTTGTCCGACTGAGTTTTTATCTAGTTATACCCGCGTCATGCTAAAATGTGAATTGATAGTTGCAACATATTTGGTGAAATCCACCATCATTCTATTGTCCAGTGTATATAGTTTAGTGTTTGGATTTATTGTCATTCTACGTTATTACTTGGTTAGGGGTTTCACGGACCTCACTCGTGAGAATCATGAATTCTTTATATTGCGCTTCATGTTTCATTTTCTCAAGATCATAGTGGTATAAATTAGTCGCTGACCCTAGCTAGGAGTAATTGGCTTTGGACGTCGAGTAATGGATGCTGAATAGGATAGACTAACAATCTATCTATTGAATTTTAAGACTATTGGCGGTGGATGCAAATATTCTTTTCTGGGAATAGAGTTTGTGTTTAAGCTCTATTTATGTTACGACTTGATTGATTTGACTTATTACGTGTTTTTTGTGTCTTTCTAGCATGATATAGCATTTTAATTGTTTTTTTTTATTTTGTATCAGGCTAATTTGTGTTTTGTTGTGTATTCATTAACTATGTAATTTGTGCTAGTCTAATCGCGTTGTAGCTCCTTCTAAAGCGAGTTCTGATGTTGGTTAGACAGATGTCGCCTTTTATTTCATTGTAATATTTTTTGGAATTAATAAAATTGAAACTTTAATAATAATAATAATAATAATAATAATGCACTTGACCTCTCTATTTTTTTCCCTTTTTATTGGTAGTATTTATGACTTAGATTCTTCGGGTATAGATCTTAATAAATGCAAGTTGATCATTCTCTTTCTGATTTTCATTTTTTGTTTGTGTGTCGCATCGGGTGTTTGGTTTCAATAGTGAACTTATAGTGGACAATGTGGATGTTTTTGCTCCTGTATAGAAATTAGAAATAGAAGACAAATCTGTGCCATTTTGAGTGCTAGAGAAATGCGATGGCTTGACTATTTTCATGAAACGGATTACAGCTTCTTGTTAATGTATCTATTTGCCAACAAGTACTTCCAATCTAAAATTGCAGCGATCAATCTTAAGGCTCACAACTGCTTAAATAGAGGAGTAACCTCGATATCTACAATCAACAATCAGCGGCCACTGAAGTTCCAAAGACACATTGTCCGATTAGTTTCTCATCATTCAAATGTAAGCTTTATTACTACTTGTACTGTAATATCGGGTTTTTGGGTGGGACCAGATATTGAGGATGGATGCGGTTTTGTGGAAGCTTTTGTAGACCGAATAGTTTGAGTTTATATAATACTCAGGTTTTTCTTTATATATATTCGAACACTTTTTAGTTTGATTGATGTTTCTCGACTTCACTCATGGGATTGATTGTTCGCCGTTCAGATACAATCCAAATTAATTTGTTTAGCATTTGAAGTATGATTTTGGTAATAACATCGTAAAGTCATGGGTGGGGTAGTTTAATGCCCTCCAAAGCCTAATCCCGATGTATGTTTTTGAAAATAGTTTTTCTGTATGGCTGTTCCAAAGGCTGTTTGTGAAATTGTTCTTCGGAGTTTATTTGAGACAGTTTTTGATGATGTTTTTAGCAGTCTGAACACAGTTTCAGAACCGCCTCCATAAACTGGTTTCAGAAATGTTAAAACAGAAATTGGTTCCGTCGATGGTTTTCAAACCATCCGTGAACTGTTCCAAAACAGATCTCAAACAGTGCCTACAACCAGTTTTCAAAGAAAGAACGGTTCTTGAAAACAATTTTCCAAACTAATTTTGGACACTTGTGGATGACGATGCAGAGGGATATCCCTCGTGGCTCGGATTAAGGTTACCCTTGACAGAGGCGATGATACTTGCAGCCCTTGAAAGCATAGAACCCAGCTGCCAGGCAGTAGGGAAGATTAAACAGCAGAATAGAGTTTGGATCCATTTTCTTTCACTCTCGAGTGAAGAATTGTTTCGTATATTTTTCGGTTACATATTTCCATTCTGATTGAGACTGCAGAGCAAAAATATTGCCAAAATTTACTAGATAATATTTCCACTTATCCATCAAGAAATTCCAAGTACATGATTTGCATTCAGAAAGATCGTTTAGTTCCAACCATACTATACATATGCCATTATACTGTATTATAGCATACAATATAAACAAACTTTAAACCATTCTGCAAACTCCATACAAACTTATTCGCATACAGGCCGAGAGCCCCACACGTTACGAAAAAGATTTCAAGGGAAGGGAGCCATCTTCTTCATCTTTGTGGGCTCCACGGCTATGGAGAAACATTTTCCGTGCTGCTTCCAATAGTCTGCTTGGGGGTTGATCCACTCAGGCTCGCCGATCTCCACCCTTGCAGCCCTCAAAGCATCGCTGTCCACATTGTACTTGTTATCCCTCTTCTGAACGAGTTGCGGATCAACCTGGCCTAAGTTCACTGGCTGTGGGGACATCATCAGCACCGGTGGCCCCAGAGGGAGCCTATCGCCTGAGCGCGAAACAGAAATGAAAACAGGAAATGACTATTTACCCAGGTAAGTTCGGTACATATTCTTACAGAGATGGAAGAAAAAAGAATTGAAAGTTACCTCTCTCGACCTGCCAGGTGCACCAGAATTTACCATAGGTCTTGGCAAGGTGTTCAAGCTCTGGCTTCACCACCATCTCCGGAACCCTGGGATTTATCCATAGCCCTGATTTGATCTATATATTTACAAAACACAGAAATTAACACAATTGTATTGTATAAACGGAAAATCAAAATAGCAGTAAGAAAAGATGGGATCACCTCATATGCATGGGAGTGCCAGAGCTTCTGCTCTTCTGGCGAAAGAGTTTCGAAAATGCGATCGGATACAATATACTCCACTCCTGCACGTGGCAAACTATTTATTAATGGATACATTGTTTTCATACTAATAGCTCGAATCAAATTCTAAGGAGAGGGCTAACAATGTTCTACACATATTTGGACAGTATCACACCTCACTGGTCAACTCCAATTTCAAAAATGGTTTTACTTTTTTTTACAATTATATCTTTAGTTATGTTTTTATTGAACAGGACTCGTGTATTCTGATTCCACACTTAGAAATTATTTTCCATTCCTTTTCAATTACTGTTTTAATTACATTATTCTTGAATTTGCCAAGCCTAAACATTATGTTTTCTTGGTCACTGCAATCATACTTATTGATTTTTATCATTTTCATATAACTAGTTCACATAATAGTATTCAGGCTATTGTGTGTTAATTTATTATTTTCATGTTTCCGTTTTCGTTACCTTTCGTTTTCGAGGTGTGGCCCATTCGCGACGTCCTGGTTGACTCAACACATATTAATATTTTATGAGATCTATATGAATATATTCATTTTATCTACTAATAACGTAAAATTTATCAAGTGCCAATTTATCATGTATTACCAATAAGGTGGCCGTGGGAGTCGTCAGTATCGTACACCGCGCACTGGAGGAAGTCCTGGTTGTTCCTAGTGACATAGTGGTGCGTCTCTATCTGTCGCGTGAGGTCATGCCCGTAGAGCGCAAACGTGCAGACGTGCTGGTTCATTTTGTTTACGGGCTTGAGCGACTGCAGCATCTCGGCGCCCTTGTCGAGCACATGCTGCTCCACCGACACCGGCTTCCCCAGTGGTATTGGCTCCCCTTTCTCCGGCGCCGGCCCCAAAATCTCCCCTCTCCCGGAATTATCATACGCCATTTTCAACACACTTTTTTTTTTCTTTTTGGTTTTTCAGTTTTGAAGGTGTAGTGATGAGAATTAAGGGATGAAGTAATCTATTACTATTACCAAGGAAACATAAGAATTGGTTGTTTTGAAACCGTGTCAACCTTTATCCTTTTATGAAATATATATTTATTCAATCTTTCAAAAATTACATTCACATTAAACT
>MKEJ01070715.1:0-10513 GCA_001753735.1 Embelia ribes | reverse complement strand
TTACACCAACATGACCAACTTTCCGGATGCTGGTCACTGACCACTTGAAACAATCCTACAAGCTTTGGAGTAAATACTCACAAATTTTATCAAAGTACGGTTAACATCAGATTTATTTTATCAAATTTCCCTCGAGTAGTGTTGTATGCACGTATGGAAAGGACTTACCTAAGAAAGACAAAATAAATAGCAAAAAGGTCATTTTTAACCCAAATAATTAGTGGCAATGGTTTGCTCGCTCTCCTCCTCTTCCTTCTTCAGCTTCTCAATATGCCTTAGAGCCTGTGAAACCCTAGACAAGGTAACGGCTCTCTTCCCCCAGTTTCCCCTCTTATTTTTTCCCTCACAAAATTAAAAATAAATAAATAAATATATACCAAAGTTAGAATTTTTTTTTCGTGCAACGTACTATTGGAAAATTTGGGGCTTTTATCAGATGTTGGTTATTGGCAAAACAAAAATTTGATAGTTTTGTTTGAGCTTTTTAGTTAGATTGTAATTTGAGGAATTAAAACCAAGTAAAAGCGTTCACCCGCGTATCCAAACACTGTTCAATCCCTTAAACATAAGGGGTTGCCACATGGCTTCCCTTGAACTAGGGGGCTAATGTTAAGTTAACCCCCAATTCGGATTTTAAGTTTTGGGGTCCAATAAGGATTGAAATTCAGTGGTTGAAATTTGGTAGATTGGTGGAATGCTGGGTAGCAGTGATTTCTGGGATTTAATTATTTTTCGTATTCTAACTTTTGGGGATTAATTCAGAGTCACTTTTGCATCATTAACCTGTTGATGCCTCTATTGGACTTGCCTCATACTTTAGAGCACTTCTGCATTTGTTAATACTATAGTTAGGCTGCACAACGTACTTTTGCGTAATTCCTTTACAAGGTAATGCTTGAACTCATGAATTACGTACAAAACACACAATAAGTATGTAAGTGTACTTTTCTGGTGTAGGTGAGAAATTATACTTTAATTAGTAATTATAAGTATGTATAAAGTGGAAAAATTATAATTTCATTGCTGGTGTAGTGAAAAGTAGTTGATAGTTGTATAAAGGAGAAAAAATATATTCTTTTCCGAAAAAGAAACAAATCTAGTATTTTAAAAGTATGTTTTTACACTTTTGAGTACAAAAAGAGTTCATTTTTGTGGGCATTGCAAACAAACTTTTATGCTTATATACTTTTCAGTGCGAAACTATAAATGAATGTCACAGCAGGAGTTGGTATATCTTAGTTCTGGCTTCAGATTAGGTCTCGAATAATTGTTAGGCTTTGAACTACCCTACTAATATTCCTAAACAGCTATGTGGTTGACCCATTAAGTATACGACCCTTTTGATTTCGAATGTTCCCATTCCCAGCTGCAACTTGAGCATTTCAACATTTAAATTCTACATATTCAGTGATTTTTTTTTTATAATTAATAACCTGCTAAACCTTGTTCAATGAACCATGGCATGTTTAATCTGTTGACGGTGCTTTCGAAAACCTAAGATGCTTGCTTTATGTTTCATTCCTTGTTTTTACAAACTCAATTGATGAATTTAATTGTATATTTTACTTTACTACACCAGCACCTATCTTTTGCCTTCCATTTTTTTGAGTCTGGTCTTTGTCCTTGCTTTTGCACAAAACGTTGTCGGGGTTTCCTCTTCTCATATGTTTAAATTTCGTTGTACAGAGAATATTTGCTTGAATAGTTTGGAGTTTGTGGATCACTCAAGCGACAATGTATAGAGAATACACAACATTCTCTGCTTAAGTTGTTATCTTTATAACTCTACACTTAATTTTTGTTGTACTTAATTCAGGAAATTCATCAGAGAAGATTAGCTGTTGGAGGGGTTTTAGGACCAGCGTCAGGGAAACCAGGTATTTTCTGATTCTACTTAAATCTCTAACTTTGGATGTTTTCTTCAAGTGGGGGGCCTAAGTAACTGTCTTATATTAAGTTCTTGAACATGGTTTAGTGATCAATCCACAAACTCAAGGTTTCAGTTTCACAGTCAGTACTTAACAGTCAAGAGCTTGAGGCTAGGATTCTTTTATCGTTTAATAGCAAAGCCTGTAGGATCCAATCCATATGAAGAAGAAAGTCAGGAAATTGTAAAAGAGATAAAGAAAGCATTTCCAGTTCTTTATAATATATGTATGGGCATTTAGATGGGAGATACAATTAGATGAACTCACGAGATGCGGCACTAGAACTCGAAGAGTGCAACGTTTGAGAGGAACAAACAACTCCAAGACCTCCTGGAAGTAGACTTTTGGTACTATCCGATTACAAATTGTCCAAAAGCAGGCCAGCAATCACAAGCTGTTTAACAATATCTTTTCTTTGTAGAGTGATTTCTTTCTAACTGGTCAAAAAAAATTCAATTTTCATGAGTGTAACCACACTTGACTGAAATCACCTTGTTAGAGAATCTTATATTGATTGTATACTTGGATGTAATATCAGAACTTTCTCCAACTACATTAAAAGTTTGACTCCCACCAGTTTGAAAGAGAAACTCAAAATTGAGAGATGAAAAACACTAATGAGCATCTGTATATATGGCAATTGCACTTGACCTGACTTAAGCTTTGGGAATTATATATATAGAGAGAGAAGACTACCACCCAATCCAGGTCTTGTCCGGCCAGATCGGCTCTAGCCAAGAGAGGCACAGGCTGGGTTGGGCTTCCTCACCACCCCAACCCCTTCTCCGACCAGCTCCAGCCAGTTCAGACCCGATCTGGTATACCAAGCTTCAGTGAAGCCGGGCTAGTCAGTTTTCGGTCAGGCTAGTGCCGATCCGGTTAGCTCTTGCCCAATTTGGCCTCCCCCTTCTCTTTCCGACTAAGGCTTGATCTTTCTTGTTCCCACCTTCAATCCTAAGCCGCCGCGGGATGGCGACTTTAAATGCCGCCAATAGGTCGACTTCTTCTTGCCGTCTCCTCATCAACGTCCGTAGATACTACCGTGCTGTTAGGAAACAATAAGGGGGTGGGGGTGGGGGTGGGCCTGTTCTATTTTAAACCAAACATCCTTTCTTTTTTTTTTCTCAAATTTTTTTTATTGGTGGGTTTTGGTAGATCAAAATGTTGCTTTGTCCGACTGAGTTTTTATCTAGTTATACCCGCGTCATGCTAAAATGTGAATTGATAGTTGCAACATATTTGGTGAAATCCACCATCATTCTATTGTCCAGTGTATATAGTTTAGTGTATGATTTTATTGCCATTCTACGTTATTACTTGGTTAGTGGTTTCACGGACCTCACTCGTGAGAATCATGAATTCTTTATATTGCGCTTCATGTTTCATTTTCTCAAGATCATAGTGGTATAAATTAGTCGCTGACCCTAGCTAGGAGTAATTGGCTTTGGACGTCGAGTAATGGATGCTGAATAGGATAGACTAACAATCTATCTATTGAATTTTAAGACTATTGGCGGTGGATGCAAATATTCTTCTCTGGAAATAGGGTTTGTGTTTAAGCTCTATTTATGTTACGACTTGATTGATTCGACCTATTACGTATTTTTTGTGTATTTCTAGCGAGGTATAGTATCTTAATTATTTATTTATTTTGTATCAGACTAATTTGTGTTATGCTATTTATTTCTAGTCTATTTTTTTGTATTCACTTACTATATAATTTATGTTACCCTAGTTGCATTGTAACTCATTCAGAAGCAAGATGCATGGGCTAGATAGATGTCGGCTTGTACTTTATTGTAATTTTTTTTTAGAATTAATAGAATTAAAACTTTAAAAAAAATTAATAGTAATAATTTCTTATCTTCGAAGTCATTTTAAACTTAATAAAAAATATTTGTATTTTTGACACATCTCCTAAAATAAATGTTTAATTCATCATGTGTTTCTTTATCGTTTTTTTATTGCAAAATTTTTTAGAAAAAATCTTAGATAAGCTATAACTCATTTTAGAACTTTATAACATAAATATGAAGCCAAAGTCAAATTTTGAATACCCTTTTAATAAAATATCATTTAAATCCATCCGTGTAACACAGAGTTCTGTTTATCATTCCGTAATTCACTAATTATGCATTTGGCTTCTATTGATACTAATGGTCATTTTTTTTAATCTCCTCGGGGGCATTTGATACATACACTTACATAATAACTTTGAGAACAAGAAGAGGTACGCATAAACTTGTTGTAGAATCTAGAATAATGGGCATCAGCATGACAAGCGCACGCAAGAAACTAATATATAGTTTTTGAAATTTATACTCACTTAAAAAGCTAAGCCCATTGTATTGGTTTATATTAAGTTTCTATTAGTCTGTTATTACTAAGTCAATGTGGGATATCACGCAATCCCAACAATTTCCACCACATCGAACCACTGTTCCTTTTTTTTGATCTTCTACTCCAGGCCACAGTGCATCTAGCCTCCACTCTTCATGAGTCATGGGCACCATTGACCTGGTATTTACAATACCTTCATTGGGTAAGCAAATCCCATTGCATCATTCAACATCATCATTGGGTGAGGCGAGGCCCAATGGCATCAAGGGACACATGCTCGACTAACGAAATCAACATGATTCGAACCAAGAGTCTTCACGTGGATGTCACTATGTATAACAAGTTTTGACAAAGATCATTAGCTTTTGGCTCTGATACCATTTGTTGTGAAATTCAGTACGATGAGCATCAGCATCACATGTGTAGACAAGAAATTGATATACACATGTGAAATGAATGCCTACTAAAATGGCCCAGACCACCACATGGTGAACCCATTAGTTAATATTAATTCTCCAATTATTTTTATTTTTTGTTATGAAATATCATGCAATAACAACAAAATTGTCACATCTCTCTTTTATATATCAAAAATAAAAATAAAAATAAAAAATAATAGGCATTGGAAAGGAGGTAACCAAGGAAGAAGGGGACTGGAGGATGGAGAGAGAGCGGCCGCAAGCGTCGAGGCGTAGTTGGAGGGAGGAATGTGAAACGTAGGCATTGGGTGTAGAGAGAGTGGGCTGATGAATCCCCCACAGCAGCAGCATCTCCTCCCAACAACCGCCGCAACAACCTACCATCCTCACTTCTCCACCGTACGATCCTATCCTCACCATCTTCGTCTCCTCCTCCTCCTCCTCCTCATCTCCGCCGCCGACGCCGACGTCCATGCCCGCAGGAGCTTTCTATCGCTCTTTCGTTTCAATAAAAAAGAGGTAACGTTCATTTGCAAATTACAATTTGCCCCAATGAGGTTAATTTGTAAATCATTTGCGTATGTAAATTTGGCGCATACTTGGAAATTAAAAAAAATATACATCATGAATTTAGGAAGGGATAATTCTAAATGTAACACAAAAGTAGCTAAAAATACTATCTACAAATTAAATAAAAAAAATATTAAAAACATCATACATATAATAATATATTAAATATAATTTAATACATTCCTAAATAATAGAAAAAGTTACAAAACGTCCCTCGATATATAAGCCATGCCCCTTTCCAATGTCCCCCCTCCTTCTGCTGAGACCCAATCACTACCAGCACGTCTTTCTCCATGTCTCTCTTTCTCTCTATCACACACCGCTCACCACTACTGCCCCGCTCCAAACCATGTTGAATATTTTGAATTTAATTTAATTTGTTGAGCATGCAAATTTAATTTAATTATCTTAATTTTTATGATTTGTAAATTTTGGAGTGCAATTAAAGTTGACTTACCCCCACATTCAATCAATATATCGTCGACCAACCGATGGTTGAATGTCCTGAAGGACATTTGACCAACTGATGGTTGAATGTACTATTTTCAAGTTAAAAAGCCGAGAACAAAAATTCCTTCATATCTTGCTAGATTTTACAGTTTAATTTGATGAAAATTAGTGAGGTAAAAAAATGGCGATATGATTTTTATGTGTAAGATGGAGATGGAGAGAGAGAATATGATTAAGATGAAGATAAAAGAAAAAAGAGTAAAATAGGTATGAATAAAATGATATGATTAAAGCGAACATAATGAAAAACAAAAAGGAAGGAGATGAAGATGAAGAAAAAGAAGAAGATAAATTAATTGATTGGAGGAATATGGTATTTTGGTAATTGATTATTGTAGTGCCAATAGTGAACTAGTGGTACTTGAAATAAAAATTAATTATTGTATTTAGTTTGTGATACTCGTTAAGTAAAATAATTTTTAATAGTGTGATAACTGAAATAATGTGGTGCCTTTAGCCACTCGTGCAGTGGCTTTGGAATTGCCCTCAATGTATTTTCAAATATATTTTCACATATGTTGTAAGTGTTGGAAAATGTATTGTTTCCATATGGTTTTACGAGTATAAAGCTCATGAAAGATAACAAATTTAAAACATTTTAATGTGAAGCACACATAATAGTTTTTACATGTTCTTGGGTGGATTTTAAAACTCGTAATGCGAGTTTCGAAATAGTATATTACATTGTCAAAACCATAAAATGGTGTGAATGAAAATTAGCTTCAAAACGAAATATTTAAAGGGGATCAATGCGAGATGTCTAAGTCTTTTGGAAATTATTTCACATCGACTAGATAAAAGGCTTCATATATAGTATGTAAACAATAACATGTATTACTAGAGGTGTAATCTAGTATGACACATGCAAATGTAGATAAAAGTACCACACGCACACATCGTCTGTTCGGGTCAGGACCCGAGCTTGGTAGCTCAGGTCCGGGCTTGGTAGCCCAGGCCCGAGGCTCATTTTTCATTCATTCAGAAAACACACAACACTTGCACTTTTGCATACAATAGAGTCAGAGAGGGTACCGCACCACAAAACATTTGGAGGCACTCAAATTGCAACTTTCATCAGGGCACAATGTAGACATTGTATATTGGAAACTCATTGCCGCGGCGCAGATCAGAAGAAAGTTAGTGGCGGACAAGTTGAATTTAAGGAACATAGACTTTTGTGGTTTAGTCTAAAATTTTGTGGTAAATTCAATTGAAAAATTGTAATTTTTTTTCTTATAATTATTTGTGCTTCAAATATTGATAAAATAAAATTTCTATTTTTTTTTAGTTCATTATTATTATAAATTATATTCAGAAATTATTATTTAATTACATCAATAATAACAGTAATTTAATAGAATCAAGTACCTCATTATACGATAACAATTTAATATTATCATACCCTTTTAAATTTTTACCTTGATAACCTCATCCGGCTAAAAGAACAAGAAAATAACAATAAAGAATATAAACGAACTGAGGCAAGCCCTTAATGATCCGAACTTGAACTTATTCTTAATGAGCAGTTGTTTCGTGTCACTCATTCATTACGGTTATGCACCAACTCATAGACGAACCGAGAAGGGGGCAGAGAGGCCTAACTCCCGAAATTTGTTCGAAATATCTATAAAAGATTTGAAATTCTTTTATTTCCTCCATAGGCAAGCCTCTTAAAAATATATATAACCCTTTATCTAGTTCATATGGATGCGACCTTCCTATTCATAAATTCCGGGTTTGCCATTAGACCAACATATTGTTGCATAATTAAAACTAGCTATGTAAACAAACACGTGCATGCAAAAAATAAAGGGACGAGGGAGTTAGTGGATGAGCAGATAAATTGTTGTTTTACAAAATTGCTACTTAACCCTTGGACAATTTTTCTTTTTAATAGCAATTAAAATTATAATTATTTTAAATTTAAAGAGTAATTTTGGCAATTCAAAAATTACCTCATTTTAAGTGTTTATATATAAAATAGCAAGAGGCAAAAAACCCGGTCAGAATTGGAACCACACAATTATAAAATGGTAAAATTGTTAAAGAAATGTATCAATCATATCATCTAGCCACTAATTTTTAAAATTTATTATATTCGAATTGAACTATATGCATTCATGTAAACTTACTCTAGATCAAAAAAAAATCTATTTCAATTTTTTTTTTCATACATACTAAAAAAAAATCAAACTAGTTGAATTTAAACTTGTCCATGAATGGCATGGTTAGCTCAGTTAACTTTTAATACAATGACGGTGGGAAGAACGCAATAAAAAATGATGTCAGAACTTCAGTTCCAGCCACGAAGAGAGTTATTTTTTTCTTTTCCGTGTTCGCGCATGTGAAACTTGCAAGGGTGCTGAGGGTAGATACAAAGAGCATTCACGAATAAATAAAACATTAGGACCATCTGAAATTCTTAAACCTGTCTCTGGCACTAGCTAGTATAATGAGCTTATAATCTGGTCTAAAATAAAATCACAGCCTAGACAATGATACTACATAAAACAAAGCAAACAATAGAAGGTAAAAAAATGTAGCAGAATTTAATACAGCATACAAAGCTACTCAAATGCAGCAGGGTCTCGACGGAAGCTACCATGTAAATCTTTCTCACAAGGATAACAATTATGTCCACGTATTCAGGGTTCCCACCGCAAAAATGTCGAACTTTTATCATTTCCCACGACAGATAGGTAAATTTTGAACCTTCAAACAATTGTACATGCATATTCAATCACAAGAAATAAGGAACTCCAGTCCTGGGGCCTCTCATCTGGTTGTTTTCCTCTGTTTCGGTGAAGAACTTGACTTCCCTTTCCTATTAAGAATAAGCCAGAGAAAGCACCAAAGCACAACATTAATTAATATTACAAGCAGTAAAGAGGCAAAAACGCAAAGGTTGCCCTTTGGAACAAATTGGACCTCAACTCATGAAGGGTTTACACGTTTAATGTGTGATTAAAAGTAGTTAGTATGCTAATTCAATCTTGTTTGCTTGTTGGCATAAGCTTTTAACATCAGAGATTTGAGTATGTACAACCACCATGATTTCCAATCATATTGCATATAACAAAAGTCTTCAGTGGATGTATTGATGTCGGAAGATCTGTCATCCAACGTGCATAAACAATAGATGCTTTTCATAATCAAATCCCGATTGGCTTGAAATCCTTAAATTCAAAGGCAACATAAAACATTTATCAAACGCATGGGTTAATGGGCTCAGAATTGTTTCAATCCCTACAGTTCTCTTTTTGGGTTAAGGATGATGGGTATCGTTGGGACAAAATGAAAGCTTTAAAATGTTGTGACATTAGATATTACAAATGAGGGAATGATAGATTTAGTGGCAGTACCATATTCTCATTGAAGCTCAATATTGAAGCTACATTACCACAGCGATAGCAATAATTTGGTGCAGACCACACCTAATAAGCCAGTAAAATAAAGAAAATCAAATTAGAGTAGCCAAGTTCAGAAGGCGGTGTTTCAAGAATGCATATATACACAATCCAAACAATCTAAAAGTCAAATCTAGTTTTATTTGCTAACAACAGGTTTGCAATGTGCAACTAGGTGTTAGATTCATTGTTAGGCACCAAGGTCAACGAACATTGAGATGTAGTTGTACAATTATTTTTTTTCAAATTGTTAGTACCATTCCACATATATATTAGTACCATATATATATGCGGGAGTCTTGTGCACTGAGTTGTCCATATATATATTAGTACCATTTGACAGTTAAACCCAGGCAAAATGCTTGTTGCTAGACAGGTAAGAAAAGGCACATGTCAGCACAAAGATTTAACTCGATTGGTAGGGTTTCCGAAAATGAGTTTCTGAATATAATTGGTTGTGTTTTTTAATTTGTAAGCGGGGCAAACCAAAAATACATACATATTTTATGCATCAAAACAACATTCAATCCGGTACTCATGGTGAAATTTTTAGTTCAGTGAGGAACAACTGCCCTCACGTAGATCTGCCCCAACTGATAAGAAACGCAGATATATATCATATATGGAAGTGTCAATCCTATGTAGCAAACTGGATTGGGGAAATATCAACTCACAGTTACAAGTCCTTTGTCTTGAAACATATACTTAAGACCTTCCTGCACCAGTTGGTGGGCCCGGCAAACCAAATCAAGCTTGTTGATGAGGTTGAACTGCGAAATAAAATATGCACTCGTATTAGTGTCAGGAGTAACACATAGTTAAGGAATTATAACCTTCAGCTTACCTCTGAAGTAACCCTAGATCCAAAAAGCCAGCCTGCACCACGAGGGCTGACTGCCCAGGTTTCAATATCTTCAGGGTCACTCCACATTAGGTCACAGAAAGGACCTTCATGGGGAATTTCACAATTTCGTTCAATGACCCTAATCTACAAAGTCATGTACAAGTAGCAAATAATTAACAATTCATACTAAATGTTTGCCAAAAGTTAAAGGAATGAAATAAATACTTGAGGATATATATGTATATATATATATATATATATATATATGGGCGCGGTTCGATGGACCTAATATTGTACAAAAAATTTTACACAATTTTGAGATCAATGGATCTAAAGTGATCAAAAGGTTGAGATGAATCAGACATATTAACACAACATTATCAAACGAGCCTGATCCCTCTCTCCCTCTCTTTCCTATTTTCTGCGTCCCGGCTGTGTTTCTCCTAGCTGCCAAAGTCCCTCCCTGGTGGCTGCCACCGCGACTCCGACATCTTC
>MKEJ01070714.1:0-13874 GCA_001753735.1 Embelia ribes | reverse complement strand
TGTTATTTTGCTTCTAAATTCTACAATACAAATAGCAAGTAATGGTATGATTATCAGGTCCAAATAATAGGGTATGATTATAGGTCTTGACCACTAAGTTTATTTCTTAAAACTTATTGAGTAGAGGTACAGAGATTTCTTAAAAAAAATGCGATTCCGTATCCACTGATCATGATCGGCACTATCTTATATTCTCATTTCTTAGTTGGAGATTTTAATCTGTAACTACAGTCCTCCATCTATGAGGTCAATGAAAAGTATGCGAAACTGAACTCATACTCCTAATGCATATACTTGACCCAATAATATGATAAAATGTTTACACAAATTTCATCACTCGTATGAAGGTATTGTTGATGGTTATTACTTAAAATTTAGGATTCTCTCATACACACTTTTTCTTCTTTTCAATCCCGATATTAAGGACCAATTTGACATAAAAAAAAAAATTTAAGTGATTTTCGATGTAGCTTTTTATGTTTTAACATCACCTGGGCATTTTGCAGAAATAAATTCTAAACTTGAAAGAGATAGTCTTTCTAAAAGGAAAAAAAAAATATTGAAACCATAAATGAAAATTTGGAGAATAAAGTTCATTTAGGATTTTCTCTGAAGAGGCTAAAAGTTAAATAAAGGAAATGGTGTTGGTATCTGTCGTGTGTTGACTATATTAATCGAAAATCAAATATTACCATATCTATTAAGTAATGTCAAAAATACTTAAATTAAGTTGGTAATAAAATAATTTAATATGAGTACTGTATTTCTCAAAAGCAATAAATTATGTCACCAATTTCGTTGCCGAAAATCTAATTTTGCCGAATATAAAATTGGAAACAAAAACTTAAATATATTCGGATGTAATTACGGCTAAGTCTATGATTTCATCATATTTCTTACATCCTATTTATCCGCCATGCTTGCTTTTGACCTTTGACGGACAAAGAATTCCAAAGATATAATGTTCGATCTCATACTTGAAAGAAAGCAGCTATCCGATTATTCGTAAGACCTTTCTCGGTATTGATACTCTCTAATATGTATGCACAAAATTGTATAGATTTTTTGTATTTTATAGGAATGTATGCCATAAATAAAAGTCAAGTAAAATGGGATGATCAATTATTTTTCATAGACAATGTGGTGTCTTTTTGTGATACAGTGTAATCTTTTTCATGTGTCACAACCTTTCAAAAAATTGTAACATTTCAAACCGTAGGGATGCAACTTTTATTAAAAATTATAACAATTCCACAAATTACAATATTTCATTCAAAATATAAATTTACCCAAATAAATTCCAAATGGAAAAGTCCTAACGAAGATATGAAGTATTATTGTGTATTTGTAGCTTGTTTAATAACCCAAGAATTATTAAATCAATGTGATTAATCACTGACAAGCCTTTATTATAAGTTATGAAAATGGCGACTGTTTTTTATGCATTGAGTAATGAGCCTTTATTATAAGTTATCAATTAATTGAGCTTACTTAAAGGTGCGGGTTCATTGGTTATGGTACCCGCAACATGAGGTGCATGGAATAGGCTAATCATTTTTGTTTGTTAATTTGTGATTCTTTAAATGATTATAGTTTGGCAGTTTGAATGTGGCTAAGGAGTAATTCTTGCCATTCTGTTGAACAGAATCCTTTTTTATTATGATGCTCGCATGCTAGTTAAATTTTAAAATCCGTTTTATTTAATTGTTTGTCAAATAAAAGACTAATCATGCAGTTTGTATCTATTAATTGATGAAAGTTTAGTGGAAAGTATCGTGGCACATGATAATGGATAAAGGATTATGGTTAAGGCGTTGTTACGGAGTTCTCATGCTCAACAACAAATCTAAAACTGCTATTGTAACATTTCGAAAATTTCAAGAAAATTTTTTATTTAAATAAATAATATTATTAAATGTGATTTAATGATATTATTTATATCATATTATTTTTATTTATTGAAGTTGGCACAATTATTCTGTAGTGTTATATTATGGTAGAGTATATTGGTATGTGTGTACATCAAAATAAATTTGTCTATCTTATTCCTCATCTTATGGAGATCGTTTTTATATCTAGGTGCTTTGCGATCCAAGATGTGATGTAATTTCCCGGAATCTCCAGGTAAATTTTTGCATTTATAAAAATATTATTGAATCTTATAATATTATTATTGCATTATTGTAGAACAGAAGTGCATGATGTGTAGTAAATCGAAATACGAAATCTTAACGTGTATATAGAAGTATTGAAGTGAGAAGACATGTTGCATTAGCATAATAATATGACATAAGTATTGAGGCGTTGACGTTGTTGTGTCGATACGGGGTTAAACGAGCCATTACTATTTTACGAATATTAGTATGTGCATTGTAGTACTAGGATAACCTGTCATGCATGGTAGATAAGTAAAATGGTATCGTGACGTATTGTAAGGAATGTGATAGTTAGATTTTTGTGGCGTGAAGATGATTGGATGCGGTATTGTGTCGAAGTTTGCCAGTAGTCGCGTAAAGTTGCATAAATTGAGTTTCAGGCACTTAAACAATATTTTGAACTTAGAAAACATGTCTATTAGTGTCTAGTTTGATTATAAGTGTTTTTGAAAGTTTTCAGCCTAAGTTGGGAGCACTCAAAATTCTAGTAGGTCCTATTGATCCAACTAGTTATTGGATCGATCCAAAAGTTGGATTGATCCAACTAATTTTTAAGTAATTAAAATGGGTTGGAAAATCACTTTTTGACTTATAACTTTTCTCCCAAAAATAGAACATAGAGAGAAAGAAGGGAGGAACAAAATTTTGGAGATTTGAGGCTCGGTTTTTTTTAGTTCCTGAGGGTGGATACAATTTCTACGTGTAGATTTTTCATCCTTGAAGCATAAAGAACGTTTTGAGATAAGTTACAATTTTTGTCTCACTCATTTACTATTCCTCAATTTTCGTGCATAGTTCGTACATGAAATTAAATTTGTTATTCTTGTTCCTCGTGTTAAATAGATCCTTTTTGTATATAGGTTCGGGTTGATTCGTGTTCATTTGCTAGATCAAACCCCATGGTCAGAAGTGGAGATTTGGGGCTTTTTGTCATAGAGCTTTCAAAGGTTATTTAGCATTGTGTAAGGTATGAGATTCTCAATTTATTTCGTAGTTTGGGTCAAGTCTCCAGAAGGCCTTAGGAACTAACCTTTCTATGAGTATAGTATTTCATCCGCAAACTGATGGACAATTGAAGTGTACGATTAAGATGTTAAAAGATATGTTATGTGCTTACGTATTAGACTTTGGTGAGAGTTGAGAAGATCATGTCAGCTTGATTGAATTTGCTTACAATAATAGTTATCACGCAAGTATAAAAATAGTACCGTTTGAAGCTTTGTATGGGAGACTGTGTCGATCTCCGATTTGTTGGATTAAAGTTAGAGATGGGGCGTTGTTGCATTCAAAGTTAGTCCAAGAGACTACTCAGAACGTACAATGGATAAAACTACACTTGGAGACGGATCAAAGTCGGCACAAAAGTTATGCGGATGTAAGACGACGTTCTTTATCATTTGAAGTGGGTGATAATGTATTCTGGAAAGTATCTCCAAAGAAGGGAGTTATGTTGTTTGGCAAGAAAGAAAAATTATCACCAAGGTATGTTGGCCCTTTTTTAATTCTCGAAATAGTGGGGAAAGTAGCTTATAGGCTTGCATTGCTGCCACTACTATTGAGTGTGCATCCAGTTTTCTACATTTCTATGTTGCGGAAGTATATTCAAGATCCCTCTCATGTTATCAACTTTGACGATTTGCACGTAGAAGAAGACATGGCATATGAAGTTAAACCGATTCAAGTTCTCGATGTGAAAGAACAAGTATTGAGAAGGAAGTCGATTTGCTTGGTTAATGTATTGTGGAAAAGTGGTTCAAGCGAAGAGATGATGTGAGAACATGAGGAAACAATGTAGGTTGCATATCCAGATTTGTTTGTAAATTCTAGTATGTATCTTTCTTTCTTTCGTGTAGCAAGTGCGAATTTCGGGAATGAAATTTCCTAATGTATGGAGAATATAACGTCCCAGAAAATTCGAATATATATATATATATATATATATTAATAATAATATTAATTTTGTTAGCTAATATTATTATTATATTGTATGCGTATGGCATATTTATTAGGGAGTAGTATTGCATAGGCGCGATACACATTACACATTTTAAATGTGTAAAAAGGGAAGTAGATATTTAGTCAAACGTGACAGATTTTGCTTTGTTCGGAGGGCATCCAACGGGTTTAGAGAGTCGGACAAAGCATCGAACAAAACCCTCCAAAACTTCATTTTTTGGACAAAAGTTGGAAAATTTTCTAAGTGTTTTTTCCTGTGTCCAGAGGGTATTCGTTGGTATACCCGATGGTAGACAACCATTGGACAGTCGACGTAGAGGCGTTGGACGTGTCATCGGACATATCGGAGTGTGAAAAAGTACTTTTTAACCACTTGTCCTATCTTATCTTCCTCATTATTTCACCAATTCCGAAAAGGAGAAAAGAGAGAATGGGATGTAGATCTCTCAAAACTTCAACTTTTAAGGATTAAAATCATCTAGTCTTAGTGATTGGATATGATTAAAAAGCTTATATTCTTTATCCTTAAATTATAGAGGTCATTTCTACGTAAGTTTTTCTCTCGTCTCCTTCTTTTGATTTACCTCAATTTTCGTACACTTCTTACACGTGAAATTTTCTTTAATATTCTTGTTGTTCGTGGTGAGTAGAACATTTTTATGTCTCGGTGTTTAACAATTTGATTTCATTTGCTATATCAAATCAAGCGGTGAAGAAGAGGCGTATTTGGAACTTTTGCATTGGAAGTCTCGAGAGGACTTCTAGTGCATTTCTAGGTACGGTAGTCAATAAACTTTAAGATATATTTGACAACTTTGATTATATGTTATGAATTGTTTGAATGCATGTATTGACGGAATTGAACTATACGTGATGGAAACGTCTTCTAGGGGTAGTACTTACGCTCTAAATTGACATGAATTGATAGTCACTTAGGCATAATATAGGCATTAATTATGCAAATGAGTAGGGGTAGTGTTAGCATAGTAAGAACATGAATTTTCTTATAATGTGAAACTTGATAGTTATTCATGTTTATTGCATGGCACTTCATTAACATGTTCAAGCATTGTTTAAATTGATATAAGATGTTAATTGTATAGTTAATGCATTACATTGCATTCATGTGGCATGGTGTAAGTATGGGTTGTGAAAGTGTAGTTTTTTAAAGAAATGTATTGGTGTGGATACTATCTTTCAATATCGGGACCTAAAGTATCAATTTTATAAAAAACAAATGTGTGGAAAGAAATGAGGTCATACAATTTTACTGTGAAAGTTGGGATACCAGATTTGGATATTATCATTGGCCTTGTCATAGTGTGGGTAAAGGGTCAATGAAGACTTTGATTTTGTCACAGCATGGGTGACAAATCTTAATATTTATAAAAGCGTGGTGATACTGGTCCTAAAATGTGTAGCGCAATGTGGGCATGGTGTGTGTGGTTTGTGTGGGTGTGCACAACATACATGATCATAATCACATTCGTATTTATGATTCATCCTCAAATGTTATTATATGTTTCATTCATGTATATATATTCTAGTCTCTCTTTTATAGTGTAGTTACTTGCCTAACCATTACATTTTTCCATTTTTTCCTTATATATGTATCTGTGGCTTCATAGATATGGAGGTGGGCTTTGACCATACGTAGATGTTTCTATTGTAGGTGTACATATTTTGGCGCACCAATTTAGTGCTTATTCCATATATACTTCTTTTTGATGTATTAATGTACTTTGATACTGAGGTTGTAGTAGTGTAATGGAGTGGCGTGGAAAAAGTATGGATATATTCTTACTCTTACCCGAGGCTGAGAATATATGTATATCATCCTTTATCTTTTATTTTGGCTAGCATACAACTTACGATGTTGTATTAATAAACGGACATGTTTACTAAGCTATACATTTTTTTATAGAGTTGGCGTTTTCTTCATCCATTCTTTTTTGAGTAGTTTTACATTCCGTTATTGTTGATGTCGTTGATACTATAGCACGTAAGTAGAATCGTCCTATAGTGGAAGCTAGATGTAATGTGATTGGCTTAGATGTTCTTTTATATCTTTATTTTCGGTTTTTTTCTCTTTTAGATCTCACGATCCCGGGTCACGGATTGTGGGACGTGACAAAATTGGGGCTTTTTAGCGTAAACTTTCAATGGGCATTCTGAAGTCTTCTATAGTACTAGTAGACCATGAACTCTACTATAATTTTCAAATTTTGTATGTATTTAACATGTGGACATGTCTAGGGCTCGTTTTGGTTTTGATTTTGATTTTGGTTCATGAATTAATTATTGGTATTATGTTGATTCATGTATAAAAGGATAACTTGGAATAATTTGTATATATGAGTATGTTAATGTTATTTAAATTCATTGGCATGGATGATACCTAAGGGAGCTCGATTATGCTCCAATATAATTTTGGAATTGATTCATATACATGGAAATTGTTTATGTTTCACTGACAATGCAGGGATGGAAATTATATACAGGGAGCATGAATATGCTCAAATCATTATTTTTATGTATTGAATTTACACATTGGAGCATGTGCATTTTCATATACATTGGCATACAATATATATATTAGACATGTTCATAAGCATTCACTAATTTAATTGGAATCATACATTGGACATGTATTGGGATAGAAGAGATATATGCATTGGGAAAATGTGGATGGAGTCATTTCTAATGTTTTTTTTTAGGACTAGGTCACCTTTTGCAATTCTGTAAATAATACCAATTACATAACCTTCTAACGGAGTCAGGAGCATTTGACGGAGTCGAACCTATGAATCATGGCATTGTATGCATCTCATCTATTTCATAAGGAATATAAGAGCTTGGAGAGTCCTAGATAGGGAGCCCCTTTTGGAAATGGAATTTGGAATATGGAAAAGATCTTAATCCCAATTTTTATTTGAGTCGTGAGTCATGACTCACTTTTAGCGCTCCACTTTAAGCATTTGGAAATCAAATGGATGTTTTGATTTTGGAAAATGGATTTAGATAATCAAACGGATGTTTTGATATTGAAATTGATATAAAAAGGAAATTTTGATTAGAAATGGAAATTTGGAAATGAATAATGGTTTTGGATTGGAACGGGCATCAATTTAGCATTCATAGGGATATTATACATAGCATGTGCATTCATGCCATATACCTTATACTTTCAACCTTATTGTTTAGTTGATTGTCTAGCTCGTACTTCTTTTGCTCTATATATTTTGACTTATTATTTATAGGTATGGGGGACCACCATAATTACGGGGACAGGGTTAGGCTTCAGACGAAAAGCCTATTTTAGATATTTATTTTTGGTATTGGCCATTTTAAAAGGGAATTGATGTATTATTATTCGGGCCTTTGAATGTGTATAATATATTTTGGGCTTGGAAAGTACTTAGCGTGATTGCGTATGCATGCGCACTTTTTCATGTTTAGCTACTATGTATAGTTTTGGACATGGGATTTTTGTAGCTACAGGATTATGTATATGACATCAAGCTTTGTATGATTGTATATGTCAGAGAGATTGCATAAAATGTTATATTTTTGACTTATCTATTTCTTTTTCATTATTTACATTACTATTATCTCACATCCATGTGTGGAGGGAAATTTAGAGCGTGATTGGTTGGTATCAGAACTAACCAGGTTACATAAACCTTGATGGTTTATGGGTGGGATTATGGTTTGAACGAAAGTGCTAGGGTGAATTGTTTTCAAGTATGTACTTCAGTTACTAAGTAATTACTTGTTTGACTAATATTTGATATTGTTGAAATAATACTATCATGACATATGGACTAACTGTTTATTTTGGGCTTGTCTTTGATATGAAGATAAGCTATGGCATACGGACGCAATGGATATAGTAGTAGGCATCATAAGGGACAACGAGGTGGTTGATGGAGGAATGGAATATGGAGGATATTGAAGCCAAAGTTCGAAGGGAAGAAAATATTCTTCCTTTGGAGGAAATAAGGGAAGCTAGCATGAATGAGAATGAAGAAGAAGCTCACAGACCTCAACTTCGAAATCCTTCACATGCTTAACCACAATTGGAGTCTTCTAGCATGATTCAGACCATAGAGACGGCCTTTAATCAGATGGTGAGGGATAATATAGAATGTGAGAAAATATGTTTCTCATCAGCTTGGAAATAGTTTAGGAGGAAGGATCCTCCTATATTCAAAATGGATTCCGAGCTGATGGTGGCCGAACAATGATTAGCAGGAGGGGGGTAGATCTTTAAATTGCTTCAGTTGGTAGACGATGATTTACATATGGCAATAGCATCATCTACTTTCGCGATGAAACCTTAGAGTGGTGGAAAAGAAAGGATGAGGTCTTTAGGCATACCAATCTTACTTGGGATGCCTTCTGTGCTCTCTTCTTGGACCAATTCTTTCCCGAGAGGCTTCGGAAGAAAAAAAAAGGGAAGATTTTATGAATCTCATTTAGAAGAACACATTAGTGCATGAGTACCAACTTAAGTTTACTATCCTTTCTCGGTACACATTGTAGTTGATTTCTACGAGACAACTCTAGTATCGTCGATTCATAGGAATCTTATATCCTTTCGTTAAGATCTCGGTTACTGAGGGTCTTCATTTGACACTTGAGCGTTGTGTGAGTATTGTCATGGATATGGAGGCTAGCATTTTCACGAAGTAGCGCTTTGATGATTTATGTCCTCCTAGGCCTTCAGGCCAGTCTTTGGATTTTTATGTTCGCAATTTGTGATCGGGATTGGGAAATCAAGATGGTCACAGTAGTGGTAAAAATAATGGGGGTGGCTCGGGGTCAAGCAACTGTGTTAAAAGAAAAAGGTCTTATGAGGCTTTCTCATTATCTTCCGGGGGCGATCTTCTATAATACAGTCTGGGTCTTTAGGGTTTATAGTTTCAGGTCCAGTCTATTATACTTGTGGTCAGCGTGGCCACCTATCTCGTGACTATACGCGACCTTTGACATCTTGATTATACGGTGTAGAGTGTCATGTCCAAGCAGTTGCAGCAATAAGGGCCATCTTTAGTCTCGATGTCCTAAGAGCTTCCCCATTCCTACTAGATCTTGTAGACCCGTGCGGTCTTCTACTTCTATGGCAGTTTCCAGGTAGCCTTATATTGGACCTCCATCTTCTTCTTCTCGGGGTGGTTATCAGGGGACTAGTGCTCAATGTGATTATCAAGGTACAAGGACTACGTGAGGTGGTTAGCAGGGGACTAGTACTCGGGGTGATTACCAGTAGGGATAGGCTTCGCAGGCTCGTACATATGCTATACCATAAGCACCAGTTGTGTCTAAGCCGTCGGTGGTATGAGGTATAGTACCCTTTCTTTCTATGTGGGTACATATTTTATTTGATACTGTTGCATCACGCTCTTTCATATCATGTCATTTTGCACATATGCTACAAATATTTATTAAGCATTTGGATACGCTTCTATTTGTAGATACTATAGGGAAGCATACATTTTGCATTGATAGTATCTGCTGCGGCTATAAAATCTTGATTGTTGATCATGCATTCGTGTATGATTTTGTTGTATTTGGAATGTTGGTGTTTAACCTCATTCTAGACATTGATTGGTTATCATACTTTCATGTCACAATTAACTATGAAAAATTAAGGTTGTATTTAAGAATGTCTTCAGGGGTAAATGTATACTTTCAAGGGGAATGCTAGAGTTTTTTACCGTATTCATCTCAATCTTAGACTATTATATCGGGGATGCTAGCTAGTCTTTCTATCTCGAAAAAGGTAATTCCAGGAGTGGAGCTTCCTTTTGTCGTCTATGAATTTTTGGATGTATTTCGTGATGAACTTAGCGAGCTTCCTCCTGAGAGGAAAGTGGAGTTTACTATTGATATGATTTCGAGGACCAAACTCATTTTGATAGCTCCTTATCATTTGGCCTTGAAGGAATTGGAGGAGTTGCAGGAGTATATAATTGATTTGAAGTGGAAAGGTAATTTCGGAAGCTGAGCTTCCTTTTATCTTCTGCGAATTTCTGGATATATTTCCTGATTATCTTAGTGAGCTTTCTCCCGAAAGAGAAGTGGAGTTTACTATTTATTTGATTTCAGGGACTAAACCCATTTTGACAGCTCCTTAACATTTGGCCCTGAAGGAATTGGAGGAGTTGCAGGAACATATAATTGTTCTGGAGCAAAAAGGCTTTATGCAACATAGTACTTCGCCTTGGGGCACCCTAGCCTTGTTCGTGCCGAATAAAGACGGGTTGATAAGGATGTGTATCGATTATCGGAAGTTGAACTGGGAGATTGTTAAGAATAAATATCCTTTACCGAGGATTGACGATATTTTTGATCAACTTCGGGGTTCGAAATTCTTTTCTAAAATTGATTTACGTATAGGGTATCATCAAGTATGGGTTTGGAATGAGGATATTTCAAAAAGAGTTTTTCATACTCACTACGGGGCATTATTAATTTCTTGTTATGACATTTGGCCTTACAAATGCCCCAGCTGCGTTCATGGACTTAATTAATCGAGTCTTCAACTTTATGTTGATCGGTTCGTAGTCGTGTTTATCAATGACATTTTGGTTTATTCGCCTATGGAAGAGGCACATCATGAACATCTACATAAAATACTTGCTACTCCTCGAGAATATAGGTTGTATGCCAAGTTCTCAAAATAAAAATTTTGGTAATCAGAGGTTTGGTTTCTAGGTCATATGGTTTCGGAAGAGGGTGTCTCAGTTGATCCTTCAAAAATTGAGGCCGACCAAAATTGGTGGATAGAATACTTAGATCAATACAATTTTGATTTAGAGTATCACCCAAGAAGGCAAATGTAGTGGTTGTTGTGTTGAGTTATAAGACTCGTTGCTCTCTAACTTACCTTTCGATAAATGAGTGGGAGATGCTTTGGGTTCTCAATGAATTTGGTTTGTATTACATGGACACGGAAGGTTGGGAAATGTTTTTTACAATTGAAGCTCAACCTACTTTGATCATTCGTGTAATTGAGGCACAAAGTAGGGATGTAGAAGCGGATACATATCGGGTACGAGTCCTTGATGATCATGGCCTTGGTCAATAGACTATTTTTTACGATGGCAGACTATATTTCCAAAGTTGTCTATTTGTTCCTATATCAATTCGGGATCAGGTTCTTTAGGAATCTCATCATTCTTATCTCACAGTGCACTAGAGTGGCACCAAAATTTTCCATAATATTGCCAGGCATTTTTAGTGGCCTGGTATGAAAAAGGAGGTGGCTAAATTTATTTCTCGGTGCCTTACATTCCAACAGGTTATGGCGGAGCATAAGCACCCTAGGGGATTGTTTCAATTGTTGTCTATTCCTGAGTAGAACTGGGAACGAAATATCATTGGCTTTGTTGTGGGTTTACCAAAGTCAAAACAGGGTTGTGATACAATTTGGGTGATTGTCAATCGAATGACTAAGTCGGCACACTTTCTTCCTATCCATACTACTGACTTGATTGAGAAACTATGTCGGAGGTATATTTATAAGATCATTCGCTTATACAAGGCTCCAATATCCATTGTATTGGATCGTGACCTTCATTTCATTTTGCGATTCTGGTCGAGTCTCTAAACAGCTTTGGGGACAACTCTTGCATTGAGCACGGCTTTTCATCCTCAGATGGATAGCCAATCTGAGATGACAATTTAGACTCTTGAGGATATATTTCGGGTATGTGTCCTTGATTTTGGTGGGGATTGAGAAGAGCATATAAGATTGATAAAGTTCGCGTACAATAATAGCTACCATTCGAGCATTAAAATGGCTCCTTTCAAGACTTTGTATGGTTGTCAATTTCATGTTTGTTAGGTCGAGGTAGGTAATAATGTGTTAATGGTTTCAAACTTAGTTCAAGAAACGACCCAAAATATCAAATTGATTAAACATCATTTGGAAACGGTGAGGAGTAAAGATAAGTCTTATATGGATAATTATATATAACTTTTGGAATTTGAAGTCGGAGAACACGTTTCCCTAAAAGTTTTCCCAAAAAAGGGCATTATACTTTTTGGAAAGAAAGAAAAACTTTCACTCTGTTTCATTGGTATGTTTCTCATTACTGAAAGAGTTGGTAAGATAACTTATCGGTTGGCTTTGCCGTTTTATCTTTCTAATGTGTATTCGATCTTCTATATTTCAGTCTTCCATATTTCCATACTTCGGAAATATATTCAAGATGGATCTCACGTGATCAATTTTGATGACCTTTATATCGAGGAAGATATCTCATATGAAATTCTTCCTATTCAAATATTGGATATTAAGAAACAAATGCTTCAGAGGCATTCAATAAGATTTTATGGAAAAGTGGCCTGGTCGAGGAAATGACTTGGGAACGAGAAGATGGAATACAGGCTAAATATCTAGATCTATTCATTGATTACGGTACATTATTCTTTTTTTCTTTATTTATACTAATTTCATAAACAAAATATCCTAACAAGGGGAGGATGTAACGTCCCGAAAATAGGTATAAATTTTTCAGTTTTAATAAATAATAACATTCCACATTGTGGATGTTATTATATTATTTATTGCACGATGGTGTATTCATGTCTTTAATTGGTTTATGGATTGGTAGGCATATCGGGGTTAATGCCTTATTATTTGGGTACGTGTTTAAGGGAAAAAGTTTGGAAGCAGGGGTGAGTGTTGGTACACAGAGATGGTATACCGATACACATAGAGTGTTGATACACAGATTATGGGTACCAGTACATAGAGCAATGTTTTTTGTTCTCTTTTTTATTTCTTTTGGAAGCCAGTACATAGATCAGGGTACCAATACACAACTGAATACTGGTAAGCAGATTATGGGTACTAGTACACCCAGTCAGATAAGGGTTGGACTGGCTACTTTATACACAAAATTCAATATTTTCTCCTCATTTCCTTTTTCATCTAGTTCACATGAGAGAGAAATTATGCTGGTAAAATAAATTATGCTCTTATTCTAGGCCCTTTTTCATCTAGCACTAGTGGTCATACGCGTAAACAAAATTCATATTTGCAATCCTTAGAGCGAGCGGAATGATTTGAGGTAAGTTTTATCGTTCATCTGGTTCGTTCATTTTTCTTTGGTTTTCGTGCCTATGAGGTACATGGAAATAAATTAGTCGATCTTGTTCCTTACCTTGTTATGATCATTTTTATGTCTAGGTTTGAAGCGATCCAAGTTCCGTACCTAGATTATTTTGGGATGCAAAATTGGAGGAAATTGGGGCTTTTTGGCATATTCTTTTGTGAGGCATTCGGAAGCCTTATAGGGTACCAGCAGATCATGAACTCTACAATAATTTTGAGTGTTTGTATGATATGACGTGTGGATATTCTAAGGCTTGTTTTGGTTTTGGTTCATGAATTAGTTACTGGTATAATGTTGATTCATGTATAGAAGGATAAATGGGAATAACATTTACATAGGAGTATGTTTATGTTATTTAAATTCATTAGTATAAATGATACCTAGGGGAGCTCAGTTGTGCTCCAATATTATTTCGGAATTGATTTATATACATAGAAATTGTTTATATTTCACTGACAATGCAGGGATAGAAATTATATACAGAGAGCATGAATATGCTCAAATCATTATTTTATGTATTAAATTTACACAATAAAGTATGTACATTTTTATATACATTAGCAAATGATATATATAATGGACATGTTCATATGCATTCACTAATTTAGTTAGAATCATACATTGAACATGTATT
>MKEJ01070692.1:0-13291 GCA_001753735.1 Embelia ribes | reverse complement strand
GTTATAGAATGTGAGATTGGCAAGTGGCGGTATTAGTGTGGATTCCCTATTTTTATTTTCAAAATTAATAAATATTTTTCATTCTCTTTTACCTTAAAAAGAGAATACACTCACTCTTCAAGGTTTCTAGAGGGTTCGGGGCTTGTTTCGAGTCTTCTAGGAAATTTGGGGCATGACAAAAAGTGATATCATCTAATTTTAGTTACATAAAATTAAGATTGAATTCTTTATAAGTAACGTGATGCAAGTGCTCTAAGAACATATTCAATGAGATGATTATTTGAGTTTCCCCTCATACGTGTAGGGTTGTTCATTAGACTCACATTTTTGTGGGGTCTTGGATAGATTTGCACCAGCCCAACAATATATCTATACATGTACAACACCCGTAGTTATAGGGTGGGTATAGGTTGAGAAGCAAACTTACGTCCCACCCCACAGAACCGCCTCATAGACCCATCCCGCAGACCCACAAATAAGTCGACTTACTGTACAGATAAGTCCTTAACCTCTCCCAATTTTTAATAGCCGTTGAATTGTAACGGTAAGGCAGTCTGGCTGGTTTTTTCACATAAATACACTACTCTCCATTTTATTTACCACAACCAACAATAATCAATTACTAATTCTCAATACCTACACCTTACAGGGTCTCAAATCATTTATTTAAAAGTTTTTTTGATCTTTGTTTACTAAGATTCAATCTCTCAGCTACACTTCTTTTCTTCCGAGCTGCTTTAACTTCTATTCCACGTTTTCCATTTGGTGGTACTTTTAAATTTGCAATTTATAATCTTTAGCCTATTTGAGATTTGTTGTGTTCCTTTATATATATATATTCATGAAAATACCTCTGATGTAAAAAATGATAGCGGTAGAAAAGTTTCTAAAGATTAGAACGAAAAATACTAGTTTACCTTATCCAAAAGATGGAAAAATAAATAAATCAGTTTGTAACTTTTGTAGTGTTGAGTTAAATGATAGTAGAAGGGATGACACTTCTCACTTACTTAGACATTACAACAAACACATAAAAATATAAGGAAAAACTTAGCAGATTTTCTTATTTTCGATTTCCTTCGAACTCAGTGTAGTTGAGACCTCCATGTGCAACAAAGATTGATAAGAGAAAATAAAAGAAGATTTGATGAAGGGATAAATTAAAATTGACGAGTGATGTTATGATTTAAATTTGAGTATTTTCATGATTTAGTCGTATTTCCTTTATTGATTATAAAAATATATATAATGCCTTAAATATGAATTGAATTAAAATGAATTTTATTTTATTGTTCAAACTGGGTTAAAAAAAATTTATTCTTTATTTCTCCAATACATATTACAATAGCGTAATTGTGTATGTTACAACATATAATAAAATAATTTAAATTATTAATTAAAAAAATAAGCCATAACTTGTAACTTAAAATGCACCAATTTTAGGAAATTAGTCGATTTACCTCCTTGGTCAATCCACTAATCTTGTGGGTAGACACACACCGCCACCCATATCGCATATATGTTGTGTACAGTGCGAGTATGGTTCTCATATTTCTTCTATCAAACTCACAAACCTGCCAAAAATGGGACGAAAAGACTTGCTAGGTCTAATGAACACTCCTACATACGTGCCTTCTTAAATAAGGAAGTTTATAATTTTTTTCCCTTCAATGCAAGTAACTTCTTTGTCCAATCCTTAATTATTATATATACCTATTATCTTTATTGTTATATAGATATAAGCTATTTTTATCATTTGTATTAGTCGACCAAGTCATGATATTGAAATATGGAACCTTTGTTAAAAAACCTCTAGATCATGTGTCCAAAGTGCATCTCTTTCTCTTTCATTACTATTTTCTTGATTGTGTTACCTTATTAAAAAGATTGGTTTAGACTAGGAAGCTAATTTTAAAAAACAATTAGAACACATGTTAACTCTATAATAAAAAAATGGTTCTTGCATCATGATGGATAACTTAAATCCGGGACTCATTATTTGGGTTATCCAACAAGCGTTCACATGGTAAAAATTCAAGAAGGCAGCTTGTCAAATGAGTTTATGACAACCAAGTTATTACAGCTTGATCTGCTTGATTTACATATCCGAGGATAATATGTATCAATCCTAATCAAGCAGGCCAAGCTGGAATATCAAAACCTTTTTAGTAACAATCAAAACTTATGATCATGAAATTATTATCACGATCATGCATTCATTCATAATGCATATAACCTAGTCTTTTTTTTATTATAGAGTTACTTGGCTAACCATACATTTCATTTTTTTTTTCCATTCTCTTTTGGATATACGCGTGGTTTTGTAGGTGTGGAGGCATGCATAGAGTATCAATAGATACTTGGGCATTATTGTATATATTTTTGGCGCACATGTATTAGCGCATTATTATGCATTTTATTATGTAGCATACTCTGATAGCATTGTAGCCTGGGCAAATGTATAGATAAGTTCTTGTTACTGTATGAAGACGAAAAAGCTATGTATACATTCCATTTCTTATATTTTTGACAAGCATACAACTTGTGATATTGTACAAGTAAACAGACAAGTTTACTTTGTAATTATGTGTTATATATATATTTTCTGGAGTTGACGCTGACCTTTATTCTTTCTTTTAGAGCAAGTTTTTTTTATTTAAAATGTTGTTGATCATGCAGTAGAACGTGCATAGTATCGCCATGCAGTGGCGAATATATGCGATGTGAATGACGTAATTATTTCAGTTCATTTTATTTTCTTTCCTTTCCTTTCTTTCCTTTTATTTTCCTTTCTTTTTCTTTATAAGCTCACGTCCTTGAGTTTCTAGGGATTCGGGTCGTGACTGGTAATGCCGTAATGTAATAGTTTCAACCTATACCGCTACCATAACCATTATCATTACACTAAATTTTTTTTCATCAAGACAAAAAAATTTGTAATTCCGGTTGCAGCTACCATTACGCTACGACTGTTACAGTCAAAAACTGTTACAATACCACCATTGCCATAACTGTAACCGTCACCGTTATTTAAAACCCTGATCCTAATTAGAAGTATCATGATAGTAAGGAAGTAAATAAATAGAACTATTCGAAAGTGACTTGAGAGCAGCTCATTAAGAGTTCAACTCGTGCTTAAATCGTTTGAAAAAAAGAATTGAGCAGGAGTTTCATTTTGATGCTCATTTAGTAAATAAACCGAACAAGAATTGCGTGCAGCTCAGCTCGTCTGCTTGATAGTTTGACTCGTCTATATATATTCATCAAATAATTAAATACATGTATATGTAAGTATGTATAATGTTAGAAAAGAGAGAAAATAAAAGGTGGTTCAACTTTTTTGTCCATGCAATTAGTAAACAACATAATTTTTCTGCATCGAATGGTAACAAGGAGATTTAAGTTTTCCTTATTTATTTAAAAGCTCTCTTGGACAACTAAGTAGTCTTAATTGATTCAATAGAATTATAATTAGTTGAACTTAAAGGTGGGCCTACAGAAAAAAATAACAATAATTGGCCCCAAAGGTAGGACTTCACTAGATATAACCCAGCATAAGTTTTGATTATTACTAAAAAAGTTGGCTCGCTGGCAAGTTCGATCTTTCAATACTAAAAAAGAGCAGGAGCTGGAGTTTGATGGTTTAGGCTCGTGCAGAGTCAAACTCGAGCTCGAGCTCGAGCTCGAGCTCGGTAACATATCTGAAAAACACCAAGCTCAGCTCGGCTTGGCTTAGCTCAGCTCGTTTACACCCCTACATGACAGTCATAGATGCCCCAAAGGTGAAAAAAGAACACTCGGATAAAACCAGCAAATGACTGAAAGAAAGTCATTCAGCATATACAAAATAGATATTTGGCTTTAATATCCTCTTGTATTCGAAATAGTTTTCCTGCTCACATACCCTTTTGTATAATCAGGATTTAATTCATCAAAATTAGAAGCCAAATCTCCTCCTTTAATATAGGACCACAACAATCAAACTCCTATTTTAAATTCTGAACCTATTGACCAACTTCTAAATTCCATGGTCTTCCACAACTGTACATTTTAGGAACACTTGAAATCGGGAACTCAAAACGTACTTTTCTAAAACACTCTAAAGCGGGGACTCAAACCTGCCATTGTCATTCCAAGCACGTTTGGGGAGAAGCCCACCATGTTCACTCATACTCCCTTTCAACCTATAAGGATACGCTTTGCTCCGAATTGTTCTCAAAGGACCGGACCTGTTGCCATGCTTTATAGGCAAAAACCCTCCTCCCCCTCGAAAACTCGAATCTGAAAACACTTGTTTTTCCGTCTCTTCAAGTGGACCTGAACTATAATCCATGGTTAAGAAAGGAGAAGCAGGCCCTTGATTTAAGCCAGCATTCCACCAACTACTATCTGAAGGAACAAAATCGGACCTAAAATCTGAGTCCCGGGCAGAAGAATCTTTCTGACAATACAAATCTATGCAAGTTACGTCTTTGTCGTTGTATACGAGTTTTAACGCCTGCACAACTTCACCCATGAATGGCCTTAGAGTCACCTCCGGGTTCACACACATGGAAGCAATGGCTGCCACCCTAGCCACGTCATCAAAGTTATAGGCTCCTGCCAATGAAGGATCAACAAGTTGTTCAATTCCTTCTCTATTAGTAAGCAATGGGCGGGCACATGTCACGAGGTTCTCTTGTCCTGGAGGTTGAGACATGTCCACCGGTTTCTTCCCGGAGAGAAGCTCCAAAAGAACAACCCCATAACTGTAAACATCACTTTTAACAAGTAGATGTCCTGTCATTGCATATTCAGGGGCAACGTACCTGCAATTCCCAATAATAACTCGATCTAAGAAGCAACTTTAAAGATTTTCAGTACAAAGTCGCTACATGAAATAACTAGCAGTATTATCAGTAAGAAAACAAGTCTTATGAAAGTTATGGCACACAAGAAATAAATATATACTCAAGCCTTGACTGGCTCTAATTTAAAATATTAGTTTGTCACTCTATTTATTTAAGTATTAATTGGTTTTGCTTATAACTAATAGTTATTTCACAAGCCCAAATTGTTCATATTTCAATAGTTTTTGCTTCTTGCAAGTACAAAGTGACAAAATCAATATTATACAAGCATTGACGAAATCACACAACACTGTTTGTATAGGGAGTAGTTATTGCGGTGTTTTTTATACTTCAAGAAAAGTATATATGTTTACATGGAAGTTGCAACCAAAGAAAGCCCCATTATAGTCTTGCATACTGTTTGAAGCATTTCGAGATAATCATATAATATGAATTCTCATGATCAAGCTAAAAAATGACTTTTCAAAATTCTGAAAAACTGCAAAATTGTTCATTACCCCCCTGGTCACTAAGATAATGCGAGTGCCATCACAAAATTGCAAAATTGTATATGGTTATCTTTCTAGATTTGTCAATCAGAATCAAGGACTTGCATTATTTGGTTCTGATTTACTGAATAGATAACTAGTATCAACAAAGATGATAAAGACTTTCAGGAGTTGAGAAGATTTTGTAGCACATACCCAAAAGTACCCATGACCCGAGTAGAAATATGTTGACTTCCTTCCGTTGCTTCCCTCGCTAACCCAAAATCTGAAACTCTAGGGGTAAAATCATCTTCTAATAGAACATTACTGGCCTTGAAGTCTCTGTGGATAACACGAGGGGTAGAATCTTCATGAAGATAAGCCAATCCTCTTGCTGCACCAAGCGCAATCTTTAAGCGCTTATCCCAATCAAGAAAACCTTTTTCCTTGTCAGCACCTGTAACACACATATACGAAAAAAAGTGCAATAAATTTAGAAATCAACTAAATATTTTCTCTGTATCATAATGTCAAACAAATGAGTTGCTGAAACTAGGGCATCATTTTGAGAGTTCTCTGATAAATTCCAGAAGACAGAATTAGATAAAATGTAACCAAATGGAACTTGCAGTATATTCGTTTATTTGGAAAAGAACCAGACCAGAAACTAAGACTCGGGCGAGATTTTGTATCCCACAAAACTTGGAACTTGGAACCTACAATTGCGTAACTGTGATAGTATAACTAAGATCTTACAGTAAAGTACAATTCTGTAAATTGCAATGGTCAAAATACAATTCATTGTTAACTATTCCACATTCCGCGTAAACCACATTGTACAATCAAATCCACACAAAAATTATTCAATAATTATATTTCCACACTTTACCCATACTACTACTTACTTCATCAAATATAATGGTAATAAACAACTTATCGCAAAAAAATCCGAGAGGAAATTTTACCATGCAGATGGGATTCCACACTGCCATTTGGAACAAGGTCATAAACCAAGCAGCGTATGTGATTTTCAACACAAAAACCGACCAGTTTCACTAGATTACGGTGATGCAAACGGCTCAGCAACTCAACTTCTGCCACAAACTCACGACTTCCGTTCTGATTATCCCTCGTAAGTAATTTCACTGCAACTTCATTATCATCTTCCAGCAACCCATGATAAACACGTCCAAATCCACCTTCACCCAAAACCATTACTGAGCTAAAATCCTGTGTTGCCTTCTCAAGCTCTGCAAGTGTAAATGTTTTGACAGAAATAATGGAAGTAGGCATGGCTGAAATGATGGACGCAGGTGTCGAGCTTGCCAAGTTACTTGAGAAGATAGATCCAGTCCCTGAAACATTAACATAGATTGTATTAGCAAGCCCACACATGAAAATTAGATCTGTATCTTAATATAGAACTGAATACAGAGACTTAATTAACAGTAAATCCATAAATATAGAGAAAGAGAAGAAGGGAATTAGAGAAAAGATGAGAAAGAAGAGAAGAAGAGAGGAGGTCAAACAATATTCTCAATATTCAATTCAATAATCAAAAGTGAACAATCAGTGTGTTTGGCCCCTTTATTTATAGGGAAAAGCCAAAACATAAAAGAAAATAACACAACTAATAATAAGATGGAAGTATCCTAAATGTTAAAATATAAAATCAAATCAAATAAATACTAAATATTTTTAAATCTTCATGAATACACTTTTCCATAACAACGATCTCCATCGTTTCTCCCCGGCTTAAAAGAACTCTCCTCTAGAGAGTAGTCCAAAAGAGCAAAATCCAACTAGCGAAACTCGGTCTCGGTAATCCATGTAGCATCAATGACTGGACGATCCTTGCAACAAATGAGGTTGCTGCGAAACCCACCATCACTAGAGTATACATCCTCAACATCAATCATAGCAGAGATACCATCACGGGAAGGAAAAATGGGTGGAAGGTAGGGAATAGAGGCGGGAATGGGTAGCGAAGGACCGGCACCTGCAGAAAGATCAGGGGACAAAAGTAGAGACTCGAAAGTGCCTCGGAAATGAAACAGATCCTCAACATTGAAATGGGACTAATATCTATATGTGCAGGTAATTCAAGTAAATATGCATTCGGTCCAAATTACGTAAGATACGAAAAGGGCCCATGGCGTGACCATGTAGCTTTTTAAAATAGTTTTTTAGAAAACGCTCGGAATGCACACGAACCATAACAAAATCATCTTCTTTAAAATCAACTTTCCTATGATGCACATCAGAAGCAAATTTGTAAGATGCATTATTCATATTAATTTGTCTCTGAAAGTCGCCATGAAGATCACGAATATGATTAGCAAACGTATCGGCCGAAGTGGAGGAACGAGCATCGATAGGCAAGGGAACCAAGTCAACATGTTGGCGCAGGACATACCCATGCACAATCTCAAAGGGACTCTAACCGGTAGAGCAGTTGACGGAACTATTATTCGCAAACTTGGCCGTAGGTAAAACCAAATCCCAAGTCCCAAGCTTATCACCAATTATACAACAAAGCATATCCCCTAAACTGCGATTAACCACCTCTGTCTGCCCATAGGGCAGAATGTGGAGAAAAACTTTAGAGTTGTGTCAAACAACTTCCAAAATGTCTTCCAAAAGTAACTGATGAACTTGACATCGCGGTCAGACACTGTCGACGTTGGTAACCCGTGGAGACTGACAATCTTGCAAAAGAACAGCTTCGCAACATGTGAATTATCCACAGTCTTAGTACACGGAATAAAATGCGGCATCTTAGAAAACATATCTACAACTGATATAGAATCATGACCTCGAGTCGTTTTAGGTAGACCGAGGACAAAATCCATACTAACGTCTTTCCACGGTTCGTGAGGGATAGGCAAAGGCATGTATAATCCCGTGTTGCGCTTCTTGGCTTTCGCCAATTGGCATGTGCAACACTGTGAGACAATATGAGCAACATCCCTTTTGAGCGAAGGCCAGTAGAAGTTATCCTCGACTAAGGCAATGGTTTTATCGTGACCAAAGTGTTTTGTAAGTCCTCCGCTATGTAACTCCCAAACTAAAAGGTTGTGGAAGGAAGTGCAAGGAATGCAAAGCTTAGAAGCTCAAAATAAGTAATCATCGCGAATAAGAAGTCCACATACTCACGAGGATTACCATTAAAAACCTCTTCAAAGATAATCCCAAAGTTTGGACAAGTAGCATACTCGTCCTTCAGCCTTTTGAATCCTACAACGTGAATACTAACAGGCTGTAAGACGAAAATTACAGAACTAAGGGCATCAACAGGCCTGTTCTCGCTACCAGCACGATGATTGAGAACAAAACTATAGTCCTGAAGAAACTCAACCTATGGCATGCATAGGGTTTAATTTCTTTTGAGAATTAAGGTACTTTAAAGCCTATGGTCAGAGTACAAGACGCATTCCTGGGGCAACAAGTAGTACTGCTAATAACCTGATGCTCGTATGAGAGCGTAAAACTCCTTATCATAGGATGAATAGCATTGTTTAGCCTTGTTAAGTTTCTCCTTAAAGTATGCGATAGGGTGACCCTCTTGACTTAAGATACCTCTTGTACCTACGCCAAAAACATCACAGGCTACCTCAAAGATCTTAGCAAAATTAGGGTGATGCAAAACAGGGGCCTTTATCATTCTACGCTTAATTTCCTCATAGGTTCTAGTAGCAGAATTGGTCTATTTGAACTCCCCTTTTTTCAAGGCATCAGTAATGGGAGCAGTGTTTATGCTAAAACCCTTAATAAATCGCCTATAAAAGGTGGCTAAAACATGGAAACTACGAGCCTGGGTAAGTGTCGTAGGCTGAGGCCACTCTCGAATAGCTTGAATCTTCGCAGTGTCTGTCGAAATACCCTGTGCAGATATGTTGAATCCTAAGAAAAGCACTTGCATTTGCATAAAAGAACACTTCTTAAGGTTGGCGTACAACTTGGCAGCGCGGAGTGTCTCTAGAACTTCACTAAGGTGACCCAAATGCTCTTCCTGAGATTGACTATAGGCTAGGATATAATCAAAATAGACCAAAAATTTTCCGACAAAAGGATGTAGAATTTGGGTCATAACTCACATAAAGGTATTAGGGGCATTGGACAACCCGAAAGGCATTACGAATCACCCATACAAACCGTCTTGAGTTTTAAAGGTTTTCCACTCATCATTAGAACTAATACGAATCTGGTGGTACCCACTACGCAAGTCTAGCTTTGAGAACCATTGGAAACCGACCATCTGATTTAACAATCATCAAGGCAAGGTATGGGAAACCTATATTTGATGATCTTATTAATAGCTCGTCTATCAATGCACATTCTCCAAGACCCACCCTTCTTAGAGGTCAATAAAGCTGGTACAGCACAGGCTAAGACTATCCCTAATAAAATCCTTTTGTAACAGTTCTTCTACCTGCCTATTCAATTCAGTACGCTCCTTAGGGTTCATACGATAGTAAGGGAGATTAGGCAGTTGAGATCCTGGGACTAAGTTTATAGCATGTTGAATATGTCTCATGGGAGGCAAGGCATCGGGTAGCTTATCAGGAGTGACAGCACAAAACTCACTCAACAATCTGAACACTTTGTGAAGAAGGTCAACTATAGAGTTTGACTCAACAAGGAAGACCACCTTGGTGACTAAAGCTAACATATAACCTGATGACTTGCCAGCCGCCTCAAACTTTGGTTCACAAAAGATTTGTATCTTATGCTTAAGAGATGATTCTGGCTCTAAAGTTTGGTTATGACCAGACTTAGCAGGGTTGAGCTTAATAATCTTGCCATTCAACTAAAACATATGAATTCGCTCGACCAAAATGGAACACATCTCTACCATACAACCAAGCATGACCTAACAACACATGAGCCACATCCATGGGGAGAACATCACCAAATGCTCTCAGAGTAGTCACTTAGGGTTAGAAGAACCAAACATCTCTCCATGACAAGTAAAGAATTCTTATCGACTCAAGCAACTTGAAAAGCTGAGGGTGGGGTTAAGGTGTCGGTTTCAATTCAGGGAGAACGGACTTAGATACGACATTCATAGTACCACCTCCATTAATGACAACTCGACACACTCTATTACTTATCTTAACGAAGGTGCAAAAGAAACTAATGCATTTCCTTTAATCCTCCCCCCGTGGAGTGGATAGAATGCAACGCATGACACTTAAGCTATGGTCATCACCTATAAGGTCTTCTATGTCCTCTTCGTCGATGCCTTAAGCTCTACTAAAGGGTCAACCACCTGAACTGGGTTATCCTTAATAATATTTCCCACATATGCTCAATGAACAGGTTACGGGTGGGACAACAAGATGCGAGGTGACCCTTACCAAAACATTGATTGCAAACTAATGATTCTGTAGAAGGGCAGGGGAGGGCGCATGCAGACTCTCCACTCTTGGTGTTAGGAAACCTTAAGTTAACATGCTTACTAGGCTTAGATGCAATTGATGAGAGAGGCCTAGATAGGGTTGAACCACTAGGTCTACTAAAGGAGACTTAACCTAGACAAAGGGAACTCCCTAGCTTGAGAAATAAACCATTTCTGGTAAGAGAATCGAGCATACTTCTCAATCTCCAAGGCTTTAGAAAAGGCCTCATCTAATGTTTCTGGAAAGTAAAGGTTAACTTTGCGTTGAATTTCATGCCTAAAACCATTGATGAACTTCCTAATTGTCACCCATGGCTCCTCTGGGACTCACACTTAGCAGACAACTCCTGGAACTTAGCTTGGTACTTGGTGACACAAGGGTAGACTGCTTCAAATTGTACCACTGGTCAAATAATTGGGGTCCGATAGTAGGCGGGAATGTACTTTTCGCGCAATTTCAGTTTTATCTCGGCCCATAAAGTAATAGGAGGTTGGCCTAGTCCCTCAAAGTGGGACTGAACTCCTTGCCAATAACGCTTGGCAGAACCGATGAGTTTCATCTTAACAAAATGAACTCGCTGGCCATCTCACATGGTTTTATTATGTCATGCTCAAAGGGACATGCCTGCTCACGGTATGGCGATGGTAGATGACCATTGTGTCACTCACGTGGCCTATGTTGCGGTATAGGTGGCGGTGGATTCCTATCCTCAAGATCATTCTCAAAATACTCAGGCTCATCGAAATCGTCTAATTGAGTCCTAAGATCGACACAAGGAGGCTGCAAATTATTAGCTTGGACTCGATTGTTCACGTGATAAATTGGGTTATCCCCAACATGACTCTCTTCAAAGTTGGGAACGCAATTTGTCAGGATTGCGAAAAATGACACGATTCGATGGTGTAGCATTGTTAATACCACGATTTGGGGAAACCGTAGGAAAGCTAGAGTTACCATCGATAGGACGTTTTCCTGAGTTGATGACTGCTCTACACAGTTCGTCCAACATTATCTGCATGGTATCAATTCTGGTGTCCATAGCATTCAATTTATTATCATGTTGCTCTAGCCTTTCGTGCACGTAATCCATGACCAATACTCTTTTTTTTTAAAATAAAATTACTACCGATATGAAGAAAAACTAATATAAGTAATGCAAAAAATAAAACTAACTGATGCGCAAATAGAAATAAAATGCAAATTTTTTTATTTTTTTTATTATAACACTAAAATAATTAAAACAAAACAAGGACCGAATACCAATTTAAATGATTAATTAATTCTACAAATATGAATTAATAAAAACTTTTAAAGAGGATAATAACTAACAGAGGTGTTGGATGAATGGGCTATGTTTTGGTTTGGTGGGAAATGTGATAGGGTAGGAAGGCGGGACGGCTTATTAAGCCCAAGGCCTCTATTTGGTTAAACTCAGGGAGGCTAGGGTTAGGCTTTTGGTATCTGCAGGAAATAAAGATGGTGATGGTGTTGCCTGCGAGAGGCGACAATGGTCTGATGATGAACAACGATGAGTGGTGAATGGTGATGGGTGACACTTGACGATGATGATGAGGGTGCGATTGCGATAAGAGGGCTATTAGCGGTGGCTTGAGGTTACGGCGACTGGATGAGGCTGGCGACTAGCGACGACGATTGCGACAGCACAGAACGATCTACAGTAGGTTGGGTGCTCTATCAAAGACTTGATATGCTCAACAAAGAGTGGTTGTGAGGCCACTATAGTCGCTGTCATTGGCGATGATTTCGATTGTTGATGGTGTCGCAACCATAATGGTCGATTGACCAGCCGTGGCCGGCAAAAGCTAGCGGCGGCAGAAGCAGTTAACAATTTAGTGTTTTTTGAAACTTTTTACTTATTTATTTAGATTGGACACAAAAATTCAGAAAATCAAGGACATAGGATCGAAATTGAGCTCCGATAACAAACTGATGTAGAACTGATTACGAGAATTAATCAACAGTGAACTCAAGAATATTACAGAAAGAGAAGAGAATTTAGAGAAAAGAAGTGAAAGAAGAGAAGAAGAGAAGAAGAGGGAGGGGTAAATAATATTCTCAATATTCAATTCAATCCAATCATCAAAAGTGAACCATCAGTCTATTTGGCCCCTTTATTTATAGGAAAAAGCTAAAACATAAAAGGAAATAACTAATGAAAAAAAAGGAAACAACTAATAATAAGATGGAAGTTTCTTAAATACTATCAATGTGTCACCACCCTTTATGACTATTGATATATAACTTAAAATTCCAAAAGTAACAAAGACATTAGACTCCACTGCTCAAAAGATGGCGTAATTGTCCAGGAAACATTATACGTAACACAGCTTCGTTGCAAGAAGAAAACATTACGAAATAACCCTTCTGATGACACAAACAGCATCTAAGGTTTTCTTTTAAATCCCAGTTTAATACGCTCGACACCACATTTCTCCACCTCACAACCTAGTTCCCACCACAACAATTTCCTAATGGGTATTTGTGTGCAGGGAACGCGTGTGCGTGACAGAGAGCAACAGGCCAAAAAATATACTCTCATAGTAAGGCAACG
>MKEJ01070680.1:0-20380 GCA_001753735.1 Embelia ribes | reverse complement strand
AAATTAAGAAAAAAGTTATTATAACTATTTTTATATAAAAAATATTAATAATAATTTATTCAAAATTATAGGAAATCTTATACTGAAAAAAAAAAAAAGTATTTAGAAAGGAAGCATGAAGGGGTAATGGATATGACGTGTCATTACTATTGCCCACTTAGTTCCTCTATATTTCCAAAGTGCCACTAAATGGTGGTGCTAGAGCCTAGAGAAGTCCTACTAACCATTACTTTATCATGTTTATATAAATTAAATAAATTTTGTTTTTCCTCCTTATAGAATTTTAAATTCTGAAAAAAAACGCACAACAATCTTCTTTAAAATATCTCTAAAAAAGAAAAATATTTACATATATATATATATATATATATATATATAAATGTACGTATATACTCGTGCTAATAAAAGAGAAATTTAATTGAAAACCAAAAAGATTAATCTTTCATTAGAAAAGGAGTTTACTTAAGTTTATTAGCCCTCAAATTAGATGCTACAGTTCTTTCTTTCTTTTTTAAGTAATTAATTTCTTGAAAAAAATACAATTGTGTATTATTTTTTGAAATATTTTTATTAACAGAAATCAGTCATTCTCTTGAGAATGCTCATAGTTTGCTTGTTTCCCCCTTGTGACTCGTGTTTTTCTTCTTACTTATTGCTCGTATTTTAATGATAAGGTTTTGTAATAAAATATGTAATTGAGTAATTTTTTTGTGTGTGTGAATATAATTGAATAGTAATAGCTAGAAATGATGGGTTTTGGATTGAACAGCTTGGGACATGATATTAGTTGTCAAATTTTGACCCTTTTTGCGTTAGTTTGTAGTTTTTCAAACTCTATAGAAATTTACACTATTTGGAATTCAATTTTCCTCTCTGATTGGACTAAATAATTTCTAGTTTTTATCATTTATGACTTTTTTGTTTTTCGGGTATCAGTTAGAAACTTGTGATTATTTCCATGAAGAATGACACGTCACGCACATATATAGTGGAAAATAGAATTTTTTTTATAGGCATAATTGATTTGTCAGTGTAAAATCTTCTTCTTGAAGGTAAGGTAAGGGTAATTTTGTAAATTACACCGGCTTTTGGAAGAAAGGTGATAATAAATATTTTTGTAGAATTTGAAAAAGCATAAATAAAGACGGCCAAAAAAGCAAAAGAGAACCGTGGGTCCCACTTTATGCCTCGGTAATAAATCCCATTCACTTTTGACCCCTAATTTCTAAAGTGCATATTTTATTTTTCACTTTTTTTTTTTGTTATTATTATTAAGTAAATACTCCTATGTTTGTGATTAATATATCATCTCGTGTGAGTTAATTATTCCATATTTTAAGTTGACCAACAGTAACCATAAACTGTAAATTTATTACAAGCCTAACAGCACTATTGAGTTGATGACTTTTAATCTTCCACATTTATAATATATTTTTTTGTTAAATGCATATTAAAATGAAACCAATTAACTATCTGCTGATATGCATTCTATTATATATATATATATATATATATATTCATTCATGTTTTTGGCAATTATTCTATATTTCTATAGTTAGGAAAGCCATATTAATATTTGATTTTTGTAGGACGATCCAATGATGAAAGAAAGCTAAGATTATTACCTGATAGAATGAAGATGCCAATATTGGTATATTCAAGGAAGAGGTTTAGTAATTAAAGTAGCCTTTAGTTTCATGCATTTATCACACTTGATTGATGGCTTTGATCAATTGAGCTTGACTAATAAGATATTCCAACACGTCAAATTCAAGTACCATAAGACATTAGACATGAATGCTTGAAAATATACTCCCTCCATACCTAAAAAATAGGCTCACTTTCCTTTTTCGTCGTCCCAATATAGGCCACTGTCCTTATTAGAAAAATAGTTGAAAATTAACTTTACTAAAATGCACCTATTTAATATCATATTTTTACATTCTCAAGAAAATCTCTCTTTTAATCAAAGGTATTTTAGGAAACTATTGATAAAATCAATTTCTCTCATTAATTGAATTTTCTTAATACAAGTGAAAGTCAAAATGAGATTATCTTTTAGGGATAGGAGTAAGCAGAAGGAAAATTGTTGTATCATCAAAATAAGAGTTCATAGGCCTCTACAGCTTCAATATCATTTTTCTTAGATAATTTCTTCGTAATTGAATAGTCTAGAGATATGTGTCAAACGTCTGCTCTCATCGAATATTAATCTTATTACGCAAAAAATTGGAAGGATTGAAAAATAAATGTAGTGCACCACATAGGCCTAAACCTAGTGTGTTACATCGTGAAAGACCTTCGATGCAGAAAAAGAACTGCCATATGGTGCTTCATCCTTCAGAAACTCTCTTCCCATTGTCAATGGGGTTATCTCTCCAGCAGAATTTAGTGAAAGGGATGACCAAGGAGGGCGACCCCGCATATATGCTTTTGCCATATCAACTGGTGAACCCAATCCACCATTAACTTCCTGCATTAAAACATATGAAGTTGCAACAGAAACAACTTAAAGAGTAAACTAACCCAATCAGAATCAGATACTGTACAAAGTTTATTATCTGTTGCGTGAAAATCAATTTATGTTACTACAAATAAAAGAAGCTCAAACAAAATACTGTTTTTTATTACTATGGTACAGCCACAATATCATAGAACGAAATCAAGTGTTCAAAACACAGATTAAAATGCAGTCATTTTTTAAAACTAGAAAGGAAGTTGGTACATGAATGTATAAATCAAAATTGACCAAACAAAGGCCTAACATTCCACCGGCATCCTAAGGTAGACAGTGGCAACGATGCACCGTCTCAAGTAAAAGGTGTGTACGTGACAACAAACCTGCGATGACATGATTGAGTTAAGTGGAGATATTCCATGAGCTGGCTGTACTTTTGAATTTGACACCTCTTTCTTTTCCTCTAGCCATTGCTTGGCTTCCGTTATAGCCTTAGCACACAAATCAGTAATATCTGCAAACAGAAAATAATAACGATAACTAACCCAAAAGGTTTTCTTTAAGATATTATTGAAGCCGAAACCACCTTTCGAAAATGAAAACAGTCCCACATCACTTGAATACCCAGACCACAGAAGCGGTTAGACTTCTGCTAAATATCTCACCTGATCTTTTGACTGGTCCCTCATGTATGGTGGAGCCATCAGTAACACGAGAGTCAATAATGCTCATTAGACTATCACGTTCTTTCCTGAGAAAATTTTAACAATAATTCAACACTTCAGTGGGATGAGAAAAATTAAACAAATATATAACCTATAAGTATAACTTAAAAAACCAAAGAAAGGTAATAACAACCATAAATTTTCTTCAACGCATAAACAATACCGCATTACTGAAATAGTACTTATTCTGGAAAGTGTTAAGCGTGTTAACTTAAATTTCTATTAACAAAAATTTAACACTTTACTGGGATGAGAAAAAATAAACAAATATATAACCTCTAACTTTAAAAACAGAAGAAAGGTTATAACAATCATAAACTTTCTTCAACACATAAACAATACCGTGTTACTAAAATAATACCCATTCTGGATGGTGTTAAGACTATTCAACCTAAATTTATAATATAGAAAGATGATCGAAAAAAAAAAAAAAAAGAACAGAAGAAAAATCAAGGAGTGGAGAACATATATCCTGCATTTGAAGGATAAAAACAAGACATATCACTACCCAAATTAGAACACGGTCAGTCACGATATACAACAGTGTGAATTGTGTAATACTAGGGTAGCATGGATACTCCAAAACAAGTGCCATATGAAGGTTCATATCAGAGCCAAGCACTCCAGGGACACTCTGTGATCAGTCACATTTAAATACATGTCCACTATGCCAGGTGATAGCCAAATTTTTGTTTACTTTTCAGAAACTTGGGCATTTCCTTGAGCACGGCAAAGACATACCATGGCCATGTTGAACACATGTCTGGGTACATGATTAGAGTTATTTCTCAATTAACACTATTACATCAATGGAAACTACATCAAATTTTTTCTAACATTTCCAAATGTAAAGACAAAACTTCGAAATTTCAAATAATTATTAAAAATATTCGACAAAAACTCTTAGTTGTGAAAGGAGATTATTATAACTTGAATTAGGGGATCATCATCCAGTCGTCCGCGCAATCCAAGCCATTGCACATGCTCCCTTTATCAACAGGACCCCTTCATGATTTTGGCTTCATCATCTATATCAATGTGTACCCTTCTAATAATATCTGAACGATGCAGAATATTTGCGGCCATCTCATTTGACTTGAGGTCAACCCGTTCAATCCCTAATTGTCCCATTACAGCTTACTCACTCCTTTCTCTATGGCAATTTGGGCTAGGTTTAAGGTTCTTTCTTCTTGCTCATCTGCATCATGCACCTCCTTGTTGATGAGCAATTGATTTATCCTCACCCTACCGTGGCCCAAGATCTGTTCTTTATACCATATTTTCAGCGTCTGTTTTTCTTAGGCATGAGGAGCATGCAGACCAAGTATCTCAAAAGAATCTTTAGGAGAATTTTCTAAAAGATTATTCCAAATGCATTTCACAACCACAATTAGAACTTACGAGTGTCAGAGGAACAACTCTACACTAACACTCTTAGCTAACAAAAATTTCCTCCAAACAATCTCCTCTCTGAACTTTCCTTGCATCAATCAGTAAGTTAAGTGGAGGCCTTCATGAAGGATCCATTAACCTTAGCCAGTTGACAAATCCCAAGTGATGTATCTTCGTAGTTTAACCTCTGTGAGACGCAACTATCTAAAGGCCAATCTAGCTAGTATGGTTTAAGTTCGCTTGGCCATTTCCCTTATTTTAAGAATCCATCTCCTCCATGGAAATCCTTTTGAAAGCTTGTGAGTTGTGTCAGTTTTAGGAGAGAAACAAAGCTGGTTCACAAGACTAGCAGCACTGCACACATTGAATATTCCCGGACAGTGAATAGATGACCTACATAAGAACTCAATTCACCACCTTTCCCCTATCAAATTTACCCCTTTACGCTAAGAAAGGAGGCCAGCCTTTAAGATTAAACCCTTTTACCCTAAGGAAGGAGGGCAACCTTTGAGATGATGTCAAGGTAATCAGTAAGATTATAACAAACCAATCTATGCAATTACATAAAGACAATCTACAGGAGTAAGATATTGAATGGAAATTTCAAAAGTGATTAACATCCATATGTAAAGAAAACAGAACCCAAGCCAAAACACTTCGGGTCTTTCTTCTCAAGATGAAATAGCAGTAACCAAGTTTTTGAAAGTACATAATCAATTCTTGGTGAAAGCCATTGATGTAAGATACAAAATTAATATTGAATCTAAAAGGTTTTCTAGAAAACAAACAAATATTAACTCCGACCAACGCACTTTATGCAACAAAAAGGAAGATTCATTGGAATGAATGGTGCAAGATGAGAAAAACCGTCCAGTCCACAGTTAATTGAACCTATGTTGCTTAAGAAAGATGACAAATAAGAGTTAAAAACCACATGTAAGCAGCAAAACAAGAAAAAACAGTGCACTACTGCATGGAAAAGAATAAACATATCAAATAAGTTCTGTTACCTTGAGAAAGTCTCCTGCATAATAAGCTTTTCTATAAGTTGTTTGGTTTCACTCTTTCCCATAGTCAGCTGGGACTCCTTTCTAAAGCATTTATCAAACTCAGGTGTACTCTCATTCTCCTAGCACAAGAAAAAGTTAACAGTTTAAAAATCATGAAACAGATAGAAAAAACATGGACAGGTCAAGAACATTAACCTAAGCATTAAATATTGCAGGGTCATGAAACTACATCAAGCTTTCTTTGGTAAGAAGGAATGTAGATGGAGAAGCCAAAAAGTACTTTGACGCTGCAGTACTTCTCTTGAACTAATTTCTGACACATTTAATACCATGCTACATCCAACTGCGCAAGACAAGTTCCAATTCTCTTATACGGCTCAAATGTTATCGTTAAAATGTCAATCTTCCTAAAAGCTTAAACTGAAACGAAGAAAGGCCCACATATGAGGCTCTCTTATCAGAAACTCCGTCTCGCATTATATTTGGACAAGCAAATACGTGCAATGAAGATGCAATAAAGAGAATATAACAGAATGGACTCCCAAAAAACGGAAACATCCGAGGGAGCAGGGGAAACAAAATAACGATGCAAAAGGTATCCAATGGTGCAGCCTGAATAACAGCCTCGAGCCAGGAAATAGGGCCCTCTTTCACATCTATAAATTTAGGTTTTGAGTACTTCATTTACTATATGTTGCAAGCGTTACATAAAACAAGAATCTAGTTCTACTATCTAATACAAACAACTTCATTTTGGGATCTAGCATAAACTTACTTTAAGACATCCATTCCATATAAATGGCGATATAAGAAACCCCAATTTTGAAAATGGTCATAAATGAACCTTTATTAAGAACAAAATCCCTTGATTTATAGTAAACTCTACGGCTAAAAATCAAGTTATGAAGTGATATGACAAACGACTCCCTGATGTGTTGAGGATAGCAAATATAATATTACCCCACTCTCTCTACTAGCTCAAGCATTTATGAGAGAGTCGATTACAACTAAACATCGTACCAGAGCCGGCAAAACACCTAGGTTCGAGTCTTGCAGACATTCGAAGTTATGATATTGTTGCACATATGAGCCAAGTTAAGCAAACGATTAGAGAGGGGAGGATAATAAAAATTTTGTCGCTCTCTCCATAAGCTTAGGGTTATAGATTAGATGGCTGTCGACATAAAATTTAGAATGGAGGATAAAGATTAGAGCATTGAATTGTTTTTATTTATTTTTTGGGAAAACAATTTTGAAATACTTTTTCATAATAATTTGTTTTAAAATGTAAATACGCATTAAAAAAAAAACGCCGATAAGGGGGTGAAACCTTTACAGAAATAAGTTATCTAGAAATTTACCTAAGTATGAACCAAAACTATGATGAAGATAAAACTTTGATTTTTTCCAATAATACGATTTTTGTTTAAAAATTTGTACCAAAAGTTCAAAATAAATATATAATTTATGTTATAAGATAGCTACAAATATTTGATTTCTGATTTAAAAGTATTTTTTTGGAAGTTTAAAACGGAAAAATAACTTAATAATGTGAGTTGTGTATTTTACGGGATGCATCAAAAGTACGAGTATTTTACCTAATTCCATATATACTAGGAGAATATAAATTTTTTCCAATTATCAGCAGTAGTTCGAGTATTTACTATGGTAAAAATGTCTAAAAATAAGACAACATCNNAAAAAAAAAAAAAAAAAAAGCTCAGGTGCTATGACAAAATGTCATATCACTAACTTATCAAAAATTTAGGCAATAAGAGAGAATAAAGATTCTGCATTTTACACTTTGCAACCCCATTACAATTGGTTGTATATTAACATTAAAGAAGAAGATAGATCTAACCTCATGACCTCAAAACAGTGTTGTTAAAACCTCAAGGCGCCCTTAACGCACCAAGACCTCTTATCGCTTGAGGTACTAACCAAGGCGCTCACCTAAGTAATGCATTTCGCTAATTATTTTTGTAATAAAATTGCATAATCTCCTAACAATCATAATTTTTACTTGTGCATTTAGAGGTATGGGCTTTTGTTGGTGTCAAATTGGTGGTAGCTTCTTAATATACTACAACTTATAGTCTATAAGAAGCCTTTATATAGTTTATACTAGCAATACTTTCCTAGGTAAGCAATAATAAGTTATTCAGATAATGTAAAGTATCATAAAAAATGACACATATCACGAAGATGAAACAAAAAAATAAAAAATAACATAATATAAGGGAGGAGCTAGCCTTAGTGCCTTAGGTTTTAGTGCTCAACTCAAGGTGCTCACCAAGGCAACACTTTAGTAAAGTCGGTCGCCTGGACTCATATGAGGCGCCTTGCCCTTGCCTTGCGTCGCCCGAGAGCTTGGCAACGCATAGAGAGATTTTAATAACAATGCCTCAGAAGGCAAGCAAAAAACTATCCACAACGGGGAAAGTGAAGGCGAGCAGAAAATTGGTTGGAAAATTGCTTACACAGAACAGGAGGAAAAAACATTCTGGAGGAAAAAAGCAATTACAAATTCCACATGTTCTGGTTTTAAGGAAAGCATGCAGCATCAAGACATGTAAGTTCTTATACAAGTGTTAGCCAATTTCATCAAAAGTAAGTCAGAATCAGCCGAAGCAGGTCAACATCCTGTCCCTAGGTCAACATTGGCATATCAGATAGAATATCCTAATAAACACAAAAATACTTCCTTTTCATAAGAACATGTCCTGCTGATACAATTGCACCACAACTGAGAAAGTAGAATAAGAATAAAAGCTCCCACAAGAAAACCCAGTCTATTTTGGGCCCTAAGCAAGATCCGAATATGTAAATCTGGGTATAGCCATATTCTGAAACTCTTAATAGAGAACTATAACAAGCCTTTGGATCCTAGTACTTGGTTATTACTCAGTCTATGATAATAACGTGAAAACTTTGCATCAAAAGATCATAAAGAATGCCATGTAATTACCGTATTCAACATATCAACTCCATCAACAAAATAATGAGAATGTGTACTTTCACTGTCACTGCCATCAGCTGCAAAATAAACATAAGAACATTCATGTCAAGCTAAGACTCGGACCAAAAATCTAGTGCAACAAAGAACAAATGGATTTTGCTTAAGTGGAAGAAACTTCAGAAAATGAAAAGGTTGAAAACAAAGAAAAAAGAGCATTTCGAGGTAAACTTCTTAATAATGAATATCCAATGCCAGCTAACCATAAGCACCTTAGCGACGAAATAAGTGATGGGACAAGATCTCAATCAACAGGAAAACAGTCTTCTGCTCAAAATTACTCTCTACTCTCTTTAGAGCTGGTTTCTATTTAAGGAATATGGTGTCGTCCCACCTTAGTCTTCTTCCTTATACAAAAAAAAAAGGCTGGGACTTTTCTTTTGTTCAGGCTAGCGGTTTCCATAACCATGCACAAGACTGGGACTTTCTTTAACATTAAGAACTAACAGTACTTTCGTAATAGGAGTACAACTTATGTCATGGCTTCATTTTGTTCCCTCTATTTGTTTGTCAAGTACCTCAAGATCAACCTGGAAATCAACAAGGGTTCTCAACCATAAGGCCTACTATTCCTTCCTCAAATACTATACATGTTCAACAAAGATTGTTTATCCAAATTGCACAGCCAATGGGCTCTAAACTCAAATGCCTACACACAGATAGTGGACAAAACTATTCAGCAACAAAGTAAAAATATCTTTCATTTTCCAAACTAAGAATTATTGCCAATTATTTAAGTACCTTTTATCCTCTAGATGCGGCATGATATTACAGAACTCACTCACACCAATGCCCCTAAGTGAGTCCCTATCGGGACTAAACCAAGGGTAACTCTCCTGTGTTTCCCCTCCTACCATCAATGTATCCAAACACTATTAAATCCCCAAAAAATAGGTAGGGAGTTCGCTACAGTAATCCCTTGAAATAGGGGTTATTCTACTTCTATTTATAAATTTAAGGTGTCTGATATAGTAATTATTTGTGTACCAGCCTCTATTAATGTGAAGGCTGAAGATAATGAATACTCCCACCATAACCATTTCCAGCCCCTAAATTTTATTTTCTATTCCTCACACTCTAGAATGACTACATTAAACCTCTAGGCCCCTGGAACTAAAATAGTTAATGGATGAACAGTAGTTTTTAAGTACAAGGGGCCCGGCAGCCAACCCCCTATTTTATAAAGGACTGAACAGGAGTCACTCTAGCAAGCCCCCCTCTTCTTCTAAAAGAGTGAGGAGTATTGAATACACTGGTGGGAGGTTATCTAGGATTTAATGCCTACTTTTAGGAAAGGGGGCCAGTTAGAAGTACCTGTGAGAGTGCCTATGTCGGATATTGAGATAGCCGGTGGAGGTGATGAGCTTTATTTCCTTCGTAATTCTTAAAAGAGTTTAATTTCAATCTACCATCGGTATAAAAGATTTCAAACAACATCAATTTTAAATGAAATACATGCATCTATTTTTATATGTAGGGACCATCACATATACATACGTGTTATTCATGTAAGCCATTGAGATATGAAAATTTATAAATCGTTGGTGAATTAAAAGTAAATTCAATTTTGAATGCTTCTCTCAAACAATGGGACCAGTTTGAATTGTATTTTAAACTATGGGTGCCATTCGTGAAACTCGAATCTATATCTATGATCGAGCAATAGATACAAGTCGACGTTTCCTCACAGGAAAGACACCCAAAACTCGGAAACCCCATCCCCCATCTTCTCTCTCTCTCTCTCAATCTCTCTCAATGGGTCAGGGAACACCGGGCGGATTCAGCCGGCAAGGCGGCCCGGGCAGCGATCGGAAGAACGACGCCGCCGACAAAAAGGACAAAAAATTCGAGCCCCCGGCGGCTCCGTCGCGAGTCGGCCGGAAGCAGCGCAAGCAGAAGGGTCCCGAGGCCGCCGCCCGACTCCCGACCGTGACCCCGCTAACTAAGTGCAAGCTGAGGCTGCTGAAGTTGGAGCGGATTAAGGACTACTTGCTGATGGAGGAGGAGTTTGTGGCTAACCAGGAGAGGCTCAAGCCGCAGGAGGAGAAGACCGAGGAGGATCGGTCGAAGGTCGACGATTTGAGAGGGTCCCCGATGAGTGTCGGGAATTTGGAGGAGCTGATTGATGAGAATCATGCTATTGTGTCGTCGTCTGTGGGGCCGGAGTATTACGTTGGGATCTTGTCGTTTGTCGATAAGGACCAGCTCGAGCCCGGATGCGCGATACTCATGCATAATAAGGTATATTGGTTTGGTGATTGATTATTGTTCGATTGCGTGTGTTTTTGTGTGGAGGAGAAGTTAACGATTTTCAAGCCCTAAGTGTTAATCCTCATATGTCAAACTCGAAAAAATAGAAAGGGGGATATGGAGAATGCTCACACGAGATGGCCATAACTTAAAGTGGAACTGGGAAGGAACAGTAGCACCCGAGTTCAAGGGGAACATTGTAGCAAACCCCTATTTTAAGGTAGATTAAATAATGTTTTGATACACTTGTGGTAGGGTTTCTTGGATTTACTTTAATCCATAAATTTATGAAGGGATCCATTTAGGGGAAGGAGTGCCCTTAGGGATTGATGGATATTTGATACTATATATATGTTACTTATGTATTATGGATATTTAATGGGTGTTATTCCTATAGATATGTTACCATATTATGTTACTTATGCATTGTGGAATTCTCGTAGGGATTGATGGATATTTACGGGGTGTTATTTTGCTGGTATATGTTGGACTAGTCTCTTATGCAGTCTTTACTGATTGGACAAGTATATCCTCGTTAGTATAAATTGTACACCCAAACTAGCAATTGAGGCTTCATAGTCCAGAGACTTAAATTAGTTGGACAAAACAAGAGGTGCCCTTATTAGCTATAGGTTTTGGTAGTTTATATAACTTGCAATTATATTTTGAGATGTACTGTAAGTTTACATGGTTAATATTTAGGGAAACTTATATTACAAGATGATTGATGTTTAAGGAACGAAACAGTAGAAGTATCTTTTGGAATTAGAGTCGGCAAGTAAGCATGTCAAGTACTATAAAAAGTGCCCACTTTGGGTTGGAAGAGTTTGATCTACTGTATTTATAGGCAATCTGAGAGGATAGCAGATGCGCATTGCAAATCTGGATGATCTGATTGATGAGAATCACACAATTTTTTCACCATAGGTGGGCCCAAATTATTATGTCTGGATGTGGATATTTGGTGTTAAGAATCAGCTCGAGAATGGGTTCACAATTTTGATGCACTGTAAGGTATTATGGTTGTTCGTTTGATTCAATATTTTGTGCGAGTCTGGGTAAACTAGGGTTTTGCATTGTGCACATTGATCGGATCTTTTTGAATGATGTTCTTTTTACAGTTGAGGCTTGATGGTCCTGAGACTCACAATACAGTCCATGGTGATTTAGTTTGGAAAAACAAAAGACCCCTTATTTGGAGTATATGTTTTGGTAGCTTAGGTTACCTGCATTTAGATTTTGAGATGCTGAGTATATCTACCTAGTTAAGAAATCTTAAACGAAAAGATAATTGATGTTTACGAGACGAAAAGATAGAAGTATCTTATGGAATGAGAGTCATGATGTCATCATGTGAGTACTGTGAAACATAACTACTTTAAGTCAAAAGAGTTGGTATCCAATATTGGTGCTCATTGGGAATCTGGAGGGTCTGATTGATGCGAGTCGCACAATTCTTTCATCGCTTGGGGCCCAAGTATTATGCTGGGATCAGGTTGTTTGCTGATAGGAATCAATTTGAGAACTGGTGCTCTATTTGGATGCATAGTAAGTATTATGTTGTTTGTTTGATTCAGTGTTTTGTTTGAGGGAGAGGAAATTAGGATTTTGGATTTTGCTTTGTGCGGGTTGATTGGAACTTTTGATTCAGTGTTTGGTTTGAGGGTGTGGAAATTAGGATTTTGCATTTTGCTTTGTGCAGGTTGATTGGACCTTTTGAAATGGTTTTCTCCTGATGTATTGGATAAGTGCTTATCTAACAAGTTACTAAAGTGCATAGGAAAATAGGATTTATGGCTACATCAAAAGTTTGATGCTCTGGTATTAGAGCCCTTGCTTAATCAGGTTGAATTGCAAACTCAATTTGACTTGTGTTATAAAACTAGGGTTGGTAAATAAGGTTTTGAGTTCTATAGGGGACTTGTTAGGTGGGGAATGATAGTTTAATATAATAGCAATCAGATTTTACATTTTTAATCAGCTCAGTTCCACTAATAGGAACAAATTTTAAGGCTTTAGAAGATATGAATAGTCATTCCTATAGACCATATGATTTCCCTTTGCCGTTCTCATTTAGCTGTTAACACCGATAATAACAAGTTCATGTGGCTGAACTGTTGTCCTTAATTTATGTAATGTAATAAGAACATTACCATCAGTCCCATTTTGATCTTTTAATGGCACCTCTTCATCTTCAAGTCGGGATTGACCTGTTGCAGTTGGTTGTTAAATTTAGAGTCAACTAAAGGAGGTGCTATACGTAACTAGCTCAAATTTCAATTTAGAATGAGCTCTGCTTTGGGCATTTGAAACATTGTTGGTAAAAAAGCTTGACTGCTGGATAAAAACCGAGTTTTGTGTAATCATTCATTTGTCTTGACAGGTTCTCTCTGTTGTTGGGCTTCTTCAAGATGAAGTTGATCCGATGGTGTCAGTTATGAAGGTTGAGAAGGCTCCTTTGGAATCATATGCTGATATCGGTGGCTTAGATGCACAGATACAGGAAATTAAGGAAGCTGTTGAGCTGCCTTTAACTCACCCGGAGTTGTATGAAGACATTGGTATTAAACCTCCCAAGGGGGTCATACTATATGGGGAACCAGGAACAGGCAAGACCTTGCTTGCTAAGGTACTTAAGTAGTATTCTCTTTGACTTTCTGACTTGTTGCTTAAGAAAAATTGTGTGACTATTGCTTCACTAAGTCATGTTGATTGAGTGAAAGCGTTTTAACTTTTGCTTACTTGACTGGAGTTGATGGTCTTAGACCACAAAGACTGAAGAGGATAACATTGAAACATTTTTGGGATCAGTGTAAGAAAGGTAAATCATGGGTTAGACCTCAACTTTGGGTTCTATTGAATGGAATTGTACCTTGGTGTTGAATCTGCAATAGAATTTTGTGACGAATTTTGCATATCTTAGACGAGTGCAAATGGTGGATTAAATTTGAGTCAACTCATGAACACTTGTTTTATCATATTATTGGCAGCAAGAGTACATTCCTTGGAATCACATTGGTGATGATCAATATTTAATGATAATAAAAACCAAAAAGGTTTAGATGCACATATGCAAATATGCTGATATTTTATGATTGATAAATCAGAACCAGGCCTCTGGTGTTTTTGCCAGGAAGATAAAAATTGATGAATGTTTGATATCCCATCTGACTTTGTACTTCATTAATTTTCTAGCCCTTTATATCCCTTTGATATCATTGCTTTCCATGAGCTTGAATGATATGTCAAATGTCTTTACTTTTGGAAGTTAAATTTTGTGCTTGTTTACAGGCTGTAGCAAACTCTACATCTGCAACTTTCTTACGAGTTGTTGGTAGCGAGTTGATCCAAAAGTACCTCGGAGACGGTCCAAAGTTGGTGAGGGAACTGTTCAGAGTTGCTGATGATCTCTCCCCTTCCATTGTATTCATAGATGAAATTGACGCAGTTGGTACCAAAAGGTACTGAATACCGATGAAAGCTTTGTCTCTATGCTATCACAAAAAAAGAACAAAAAAAAGACTATAGAATAGGTATTTGTACTAATGAATTCTCATGTGTTACAGGTATGATGCTCACTCTGGTGGGGAGCGTGAAATTCAGAGGACCATGTTGGAGTTACTGAACCAGTTAGATGGTTTTGATTCAAGAGGAGATGTGAAAGTGATTCTTGCTACGAACAAAATTGAAAGCCTTGATCCTGCTTTGCTACGTCCTGGTCGCATAGATAGAAAGATAGAATTCCCACTTCCTGATATTAAAACTAGAAGGCGCATTTTCCAGGTTTGTTCTTGATATCAATCTGTTACATTCGATGTCATTTGTCAATCTTTGCTAGTGTCACATGATTCATTTCTCTTCCTATTTATTTCTTCAGATACACACTTCAAGGATGACTTTGGCTGATGATGTCAACTTGGAAGAATTTGTTATGACTAAGGATGAGTTTTCCGGTGCTGATATAAAAGCGATATGTACAGAAGCTGGCTTGCTTGCTTTAAGAGAGCGGCGCATGAAGGTGAGACAATTATTATTCCCTAAAGATCTTTGTGCATGAGTTCTTAACCTTTTCTTTTAATCATGTTGCATTTTAGATGTGCGGATTTTTTGTGAAGTTGAATTGGTAAAAAAATTCGAGAGAGCTTAAGGATGTGTTTGTGCATGGGCTTCCCATTTAGTGTGGTTGGTGTGGTCGCAAAAATTAAAGGTGTTATAGCTACCACTTCATATTATAGGGGTTAATAATTGAGGTGTTTGTTCATACGTTTCATGTTTGGTTGACTATCGAACTTGTTTCCATGGCTAATAGTCTAATAATAATTATTTTGACTCTTATAAATTCAGTGACAAATTTTCATTAAGGGAGAAGTTTTACTAAATTTCGTTTTCTGTTGCTCTAGTATTTATGGCTAGTAACTATAAAATCAAGTTCTTTTAAGTATTAGAAGTGTGGTCGTCTCATCAAGTAGGGTTCATCTCTTGGGTACAATGGTTATAGTTGAATTTGGATTTTGTTGATTGAAGTAGTTGAATGGAGCTCATATTTTGTACTTATTATGTATTCTTATGCTTGTACGTTTGGGGGGCGCACACACACAATCTAGAGCCAGCTCTCTTTGTAATTGTTTCTTTGTGCCACAGGTTACTCACGCAGACTTCAAGAAGGCCAAAGACAAGGTTATGTTCAAGAAGAAAGAGGGGGTACCCGAGGGGCTATACATGTAAATGTTTTAGAGGTTCTCCGAGTCAAGAAATCTTTTGAAATGTTTGTTTCTCCACATGTAGCCTCTTTGTTCTTTGTTTAAGTCATCGTGACGGATTACCTCGTAGGGGAACTCTTGCAATCTATTTCTTCTGTAATAATTTTTATACTATGTTGCCGTGATGCTTTTCCTGATATAGTTTGATACTGTTCTTATTACCGAGAGTTGTCTTTTCATTCATACATTTAAAGGTAAAAATTAGACATGTTCCTCTGGAGGTCTAGGGTAATGAGACATAGATCCCCATCCTTAAAGAGGGGCAACCTCATCTCATTAAAGAAACCATTTGCCACGAATATCCGCTCTATCGAATATCCTACCCCCAGTTGTGAGAAAAAGATCACCCCCTCTTGCACCCTCTCTGCAGAGTAATGAATCACAAACAACCAACTCCTTGGTGCTCTGAGTTACATTCCACTTGGTAACAAAGATGGGGAATATTCTTCAAAATAGGAAGATAAGGAATACTTTACCGAACCTATAGTCAAAGTACCTAAGAATTATGAACCTCTTCCACAAACTAGGGCTGTTAAGTGGACTAAGGTGGCCGCACAGGGCTTGCAACAAACAGGCACGACTTGGGGACGAACATTCGGGACGTATCAGATCATACCACGCCAACAACAATAGCCAAACCCGATCTGTCTGTCGGACACCTTCGACGAAGCCAGAGTTACAATTCCTACAGAAGAGATAAAAAGAAAGAAGAGTAGTACGGCTGTTTCCAACGGCCACGAACCATCGTGGACTAGCAGGTGGAAAGAAAAGTCAGAAGAATGGCCCGATCAACCCTTGAGTGCGGAAATTTTAGCTGAACCATATGATCCCAACTTTTACCATATATGATGGAGTTACAGACTTCATTACTCATCTACTATACAATCGTCAGCAAATGTTTACCAGGAGCTTAAACGAGAACATTATGTGTAAGATGTTCTCATCGACATTTGGAGAAGTAGCCCTGAAATGGTGTAGACCAAGAGCATCCATTATCAATTAGATCCTAGAAGGAAATAATGGTGAAGTTCATGGAAAAGTTCTCCACCAACTTCAAAACTGCGCTTGATCCTTGAGCTCTTAGGCATATGAGGAATGGGGTAAATGAGAGCTTGTATGACTTCATCATCCGCTTCATCAACATTTACAACTTCATCGATTGAAAGAAATGTTTCTTAGGTTGCATGACACACTCTCATTGGGATGCATCACTGCTTGCATGAACCCTTAGTACGAGGCATATATCACATTTCACTCTAAGACAACTAAGTCCATGACCGAATTGTTTCTTAGGTTGGACAAATATGTTATAGCAGATGACGCAACGGTTAACAAACATCTTAAAGGAGATTAAGAAAAGGGGGAAATTGGAATGAGGTCCAGAATGTGGGGACCAAGAAAGTTAAAAAAAAAGTGACAATCAAGGGAGTGTTGAGAGCCTTAGGCTCCTAATCCTCAGTTTCAGTTCAACAGACCCAACTATGAGATATTCCATGAAATCAAACATAATTGATGGTTTACCCCTCCTATAAAACTCAAAATCCCCCTAAACATATGGATAAGTCAAAGTATTGCAAGTACAACCGAGAATATGACCACACCACAACGAATTGTCAGATCTTGTGGTGGTAGCTCAATAACTAGGCAAGCTGAGGGTTGCTCAACAAGTACATGATCAAGGTGTACTGCCACTTCCACTCTATAACCCGTCGGCCTTACCTTTGCCTGAAATCCTGACTATTCGCACCTCTGAGCTCTGGCCACCATACCCAATTGGAAAGGTGCCTTTGACCAAAGAACTAAATTTCAGAACTATGTGAATACTATCGAGTTCCAAGGAACTCTCTCCTCTAAATGACAATGTGTGCCGCCCTACCCCGTCATGTTTACGGACTCTGATTTTGAAGATGCGAGTCTCTCATTCTCGTACACCATTTTCTCACTGATAGAGTTGGGGCGGTTGACATATTGTTTGCACACGTACTGTTGAAGCTATGCCTTTCAATATTTGACTTATTGACTACCCCAATTTCTCTCATTGTGTTTAGTTTAGAGCAGGTTAAAGCCATGCGAAAGGTTTGGTTGTCATTACTTAATAAGAACCATATAAACTGGTAAGAGTTCCTAGTGATCGATGTTTCTTCCCTTTATAATAGAATCATTGGTCAGCCCTGGCTTCATTGCTTAAATGCGGTAGCCAGAAGGTCCGATACCCCATCCTGGGGGAAATATAGACTATCTGCAGCAACCAACATGAGTTTAGCCAATATATACATGCTGCTATCCAAGGGAAGGATACCATTCAGGACTGTGCCTTAACCAATATTGAATCATCAACCAAACCCCATAACAACCACGGCACATTAGGAAGAACACCAGAGATCGAACCTTCGATGGGAAAAGAACCAACTAAATTGGGTATGAACCCGAGGAAGAAGGTAGAGGAGGATTTGATTAAGAAGCAAATCCCGGGAAAAGACGAGGAACATTATTTTCTCCTCAGAGCCGAATTGCCTGAGGAGAGGAAGAAACTGCAATACTATTTGTGTTTCTTATAAAGAATAGTGATAATTTTTCTTAGACTTTCTCCGAAATGTCGGGACTTGATTCAAGCTTCACCTGTCATAGGTTGAATGTAAATCTTAAGTTATGAGCAATCTGACAACATAACTGCACCTATAAAAACAAACACCAAGAGGCAATTGCTTAAGAAGTGTAGAAGCTGTTGTCAGCCTCATATATGAGATGTGTCTACTACCCAAATTGGTTGGCCAATATAGTGGTTGTGCCAAAGAAAGATAGAAAATGGAGAATTTTCATTGACTAAATATATTTTTAAAGCTTGCCCCAAATACCCCTTCCTTCTGCCCAAGATTGATCAGTTGGTCAACGTCGCAGCCACGGCTCAATGCGTGAGTTTCTTGAATGCATACTCAAGGTATCATCATATAATCATATTTGAGCCTGATAAAAAATGCACATCTTCCTGCGGAGTGTCCGCAAATTATTGCTATAATGTGATGCCTTTTGGGCTAAAAAACGATGCGCTTACTTATTAGCAAGCCATAACCAAAATTTATGCACCACATATGGGTAATATTACAGGGGTATATATTGATGACATGGTCATCATGAACAGGAAAAAACAGACCATTTCTCGGACCTTGAAACCATTTTCTAAACCCTCTGCAATTACAAGTTGAAGCTAAATGCTTCCAAATATGTCTCCGAGGTTGGGACGGGAAAATTCTTAGTATTCATCGTTAGGCACTGGGGTATTTGAAGCCAAGTTATCTCGAAAAAATTCCCTCATCACCCTCCAAGGCCCAACTAGAGTTAAGGAAATACAGAGGCTAGCTGGAGTGGCTGCAGTCTAAAACCGTTTTATTAGAAGATTTGTCGACAAAAAGTGTTCTTTACAGCAATAAAGGGAGGAAGGAAGTTCGAATGGACAGAGCAATGCTAGAAGGCTTTCAAAGCACTGAAGTCATAAATCCGGTAAGTTGACCATAAAATAAGAAAATGATACCCTAGTGGTTTACTTAGTTGTCTTAAAAAATATAGTAAGCACTGCATTGGTCGTAGAAGAAGGAACTAAGTAGCAACCCATTTACTTTACAAGTAAAATACCAGTGGTGGCTGAAACCCGGTATCGACCCCTTGGAAAACTCGTCTATGCTCTAGTAATTGCCTTAAGAAAGCTTTCCCAATATTTCCATTCTTACTCCATTATGGTCTACACCAAAGACTCAACCCAGTCCATGTTCCGAAGGGCTGATCAATAAGGAAGAATGGCAAAATGGTATGTTGAACTTGGAAACTACCATATCACTTATAAACCTTGAATTACTATCAAGGGTCAGATCATCGTAAATTTGTTGCTGAGTTTATAAAGGAATCGGATATCAGGATTTCTTATCCTTGCAATAGAGTGTGAGAGTTGTTCGTAGATGGAGCAATTTACAGGAATGGCTCAAGTATTGGTATTGTACTAATTAATTTGTCGGGAAAAATTGTTAAATGTCCATTCAGATGCTCTTGCTATACTAGCAACAAATAACGAGGCCAAATATGAGAGTATTCTCTTTGGCCTTAAGGTCGCTAGAGAACTTGGAATTCAAGAAATCCGAGCAACACAGGCTCCCAACTCATAGCAAAATAGATGCATGGACAATACCAAGCAAAGTCGAAAGGATGGAAGAATGTTTCAAGTGAGTCAGTGAGATATCCTCTGAATTTGACTAATCCATCATCAACCAGATCGTCCGATCTCATAATGTCCATGCAGATAGTCTTGCTACTCTGGCAACATCTGTTTCAGCTGAATAAGAGAGGAAAATCCTTGTTCATTAACCATCAGAACCAAACATTTTGACTAAGCTGAACAATGTAATGAAAATCCATGCTCTTAGGCCAACCTGGATGGATGAGCTGGTGAATTTCTTGAAAGATAACAAAGTACCGTAAGAGAAGAAAGAAGCCATCAGAATACAGAAGAAAGCTATAAAATTTTGGTTGTCTAAATAGGATATATTGTATAGAAGAAGCTTCACAGGTCTGACCTCATATGCATTCACCCTACTGAGATCAAAGAGTTACTTAACAAGATCCATGAATGATTGTGTATTGCTCATACCAATTGGCAATTATTGTTTCATCGGGCAGTAAGTCAAGATTACTGGTGGTCTCGGATGCAAGCCGACATTGCAACCAATGTGAAGAAAAGTGATAAATTTTAGAGGTTTTTGTTGGTATTTTTAAAATGAGAA
>MKEJ01070670.1:0-14076 GCA_001753735.1 Embelia ribes | reverse complement strand
CCCACCGGCATCACCACGAAGCTGTGCCACCACCATGCCGTCAACCTCCCACTCGTCAGTCCCTTCTCTCTCTCACTGTGGCACGATTGCATCTCATACCCAACTCTCACCTCCAGGATACACACTTTTACAACCGCTATCATTCTGCAAATAGAAGATCTACAAGACGCTCGATCTACATTTCTTTAAATTTCAGGTAGTCTATTGTTGATTTATTAGAAATTATGCTCCATTATTTAACATTGTAAATAAATTTCCTTCTCCATCTCCATGAATTTAATTGCTGCAATTTCTTAGGGTTCCTTTGGTTTGGTTGATTCTATGATTTTTTTTTTTGTCTTTCTTTCTATTCTTAATTAGTTATTAGAATTGCTTCCTTGATTCATTTGAGAAGTCGTGCAGTAGAAGAATGCAATTTCATTATTTACCGCTTTTTGGTGTCTCTCATCTTTGTGGAAATCAATTTTTATATACTTGCAGTGTTGATTAGTTATAAAATTAAATACATTTTCCACCGTTTTGTTTGTTTTTTTTAAATAATAATTATTATTTTAAATGCAATTTCTTTTTATTAAAATTTGAAATTTCCCTTTCTTAATTTTAACAATTAGTTTTTTTAATAGAAGAATGTGAAATTTATTGTTGTCACAAATTAATTCACTCTTCATATTTCTTTAGCTGCCATTTTGATCATTGTTAGTTTCCCAAGAGAAAACTTGAAGTACCGAGAGAGGAAGATGGATTTTTGCATTTTTATTAAATTTTTAATGAGGGATTTATCTAGGGTTCAGGTTCCCAGATTTTGACCCATTGTCCAAAATAGGTACAAATTGGCTGTTATGTTTATAAAATAAAATTTTCCACTTATTTTATGATGCTTTATGCAAAGTGTTGATAAGCCTTTTTAACAAATTGAATTTGCTATGGTTTAGTTCGTATATTTTTGTTACTTGTATTGTTTTTTCTGGTTTTACCAAAATTGCTCACGCATTTTGTGCGTTGTTTGCTAGTATGTGTGTGTGTATATATATACACACACACAAAAAGGAGAATATTCTATAACATTGAGAATTATATATATATATATATACTGTAAATCCCTCTCATAATGATTTGAGATGATAATTATATTTGAACATATTTTGTATCATATCAGATACGAGTTAGTTTGTTTAGTGTCTGATGACTCATGTCATTTTAGACTAAACCCAGCCAAGCCAAACATGGATAATTCAACTGATGAGCCAAGTAAAGCCCCAACCTAAATATTAACCAGCTGATGTTGTGCTTAAGTTACTAATCTTGTCTTGAACCCGAGCCTAAGTTAATCTCTAGAATAAACAAGATGAGCCTGAGAACACAATCACTTAACTCGGCAACAACACAATGTTAATTATATCACAACGTTACTAGGGATGATGCATCTCATGTTTGTAGTTACATGCTGAAACCGCAACTTGAGAAAATAGAATTTTAAAATAACAATTTGATTGAAACAAATCCAAAGTAAAATCAAGTCTTTCTTGGGTTAGTGCTGATGGTTGCAGCGAACTTGTGTTGTTGAACTGATCTATCATCTATCTATCAAACAATTTTTTTTTCCAGTTATCTAAATAATTTATGCATTTGTGCAATTTTATGCTAGATCTCACTTTATACTAATTAGAAAAAGAAATTTGTCATGAGATTAAATTGAAGAATAATAGAGTTGTAAAGTACAAAACTACAAATAAAGCATAATCATTTGCCACCTGCAATTCAGTGGAGAAGTACTGTGCAAGAATCTTTTTTTCTGTGCGTTTGCAATAATAACAGTTAAAAACAATTAAGAATTTTTTTTTCCTCCTGAAGTTATAATTAAGGTCCCTGTTGGACCTAGTCAAAGGCTGTGGTAAGAAGAATATACAGAGAGACATTATTTGAAGGGAAGTTTATAAAGAAAAATTCACGGTAATAAATTCATAATCAGGAAGAATGCATTATGTTGGTCATGCAATGTCATTTCAAAAAGAAAAAGCTTTTATTTATGTCAAAATATATTTATTTATGTCAACTAATGATCAAGATGGAAGATTCAAATTAATAATAAGGAAGAAAAATAGAGAAGATGCGAATCATTTAATATTTGCTATTATGTTTTAGCATAAAATTTGTCACAAAACTAAGAAAAGTAGAAAGATTTATTGAATTTAGATAAATGAGCTAGCACATGAAGTAAGCATATTCCTTATTTAAATCATTATTATGATGAATCTTGTATCAAAGTACTTTTCAAAATGAAATAAAAACACAAAGCCAATTATATAGTTTTCTTAATGTAATTATCTACTTTTTATTTTGCAGTCAATTGTGAAAATTTTACAACCCATCCTACTATATTTTGTATGTGACATTTCATCTACCCAAAAAGAAGAGGGAAAAAACCTTTATCTTATCAAGTGGACTTGTTCAAATTTATGAAGGTTAATTTTAATATCTTGTAAATATGTGATCTTTTTGCTTCACATATTAGTTAGTATTAAAGAGGGTACAATCGAAAGTGATGGTTGTATTTGCTCAACAACCATTAGCCGCTACTTTTGCCACTAGTCCATCTCACTTTTGAACTATAATAATATTTCTTTACTTATTTATAAGAAGTACCCAAGTTTATTCCCTATATCAATGTCCTGTTAATATTCTACAGTTGATGTCTCACATGTACAGTTACTAAATGAATAAATGTAACAATATTATCATTTTTTCAAAACCACTTAACGGGAAAAAAAAGAAAACTACTAACCGTACATAGAAAGTAAACCTTCAAATACTAAGTGAAGTTTCTTACGCTATCTATCTTCCACAAGCTGATTGCAATTTATACTTACTCTTCATTAGAAATACCCTCAATCAAAACTGGCATTCATATTCACCTGATTATGTAAAATTAGCAATAATCATATTCACCTGTCCGTATTTGATAAACCCGTATGATTTTTCATTCAAATTAATAAAATTTTGATGAATTTAATAAAAATGTTAAAATCTTTTATTATTATGTTTTTAGTAGGAATATGAAAAATTCTATTGATGAATAGAATATGCATTAAATAAGGTTATAATAATAAAATATTTATTTGTAGTAATAAAAAAAGACAAAGTGATTTATAAGTCGATATTTAAAAAAATAAAAAAATGTCCCATCGAACTATTTGAATTTGAATTTATCGAAAAGTTAATTTATCCTAAATGTATAGTTCTTCACAATTTTTAATTGCGAAAGCAACTATATTTCAAAAAAAGAAAAAAGAAAAGTGCGAAAGCAACTTTTGTAGATTTTTCCTCGACCCCTTTCACACTGCAAAAATCTAAACCACAAATCTCTTCACAAATCGCAAGGCCCCACACCGCTCTTTTGGAGTGGAAAACCGAGCTAAAGCCGCCTGTCTTTCTAGAACGAGAGATAGAAAGAGAAAACTCGATGATCATCATCGAACTTTAAAAAGCCAGGCACCTTTCCCATTTCCAATTTCTAACCCCCTTTCTACTCTCTCCCCCACCCACATGCTCCCCAAACCCTAATTTAGAAACTCATTTTTAGAAAGAAGCTCTAATAATTAAAAACACTTCATAAATGCTAGAAAATCTCTCCCATACCTCCCCATATCTCTCTCCAATTTAATTACCTCTCTCTCTTTCTCTCTCTCTGTGTGATGGATTCCGCCCATAGTGGCAGCCTTAACTCCTCCAGCGGCGGCGACGACGAGTACTCGTCACGCTGCGCCGCCCCCAACTCCCTCTCCTCTCTTGTCCACCCGCGTCCGCTATTTGACCCGCTCTCCGACTTCTTCATGGACTCCTCCTCGGCCTGGCCTAATTCCCCGAGAGCCGACCCGAATAACCCCCTCATGTTCAACCCTTTCTCTCCGGCTCCTGACACTACGGTTACCCCTGCAGTAACCGCTACGCATCCTGCCACGTCATCGTCGCTTGCAGGAGCATCTCGAAACCCGAGGAAAAGATCCAGGGCTTCGCGGCGTGCGCCGACGACTGTTTTAACGACCGACACGTCAAACTTCAGGGCCATGGTGCAGGAGTTTACCGGGATCCCTGCGCCTCCCTTCGCATCCTCGCCGTTCACCCGAGCGAAACTAGATCTATTCGGTGTGCCTTCGAGTACCGGATCTGGACCCCCGCCTTTTCTCCTCAGGCCTTTTGCTCAGAAATTTCAACCGCACCAGTTACCGTTACAGCTACCCACTAGTTGTCAGAATCAGTCCCAGGGTTTGATGAATTTGCGGAATGACCCCATTTTTTCATTCCAGTCTCTGATCAATCAACCCAATACTAGTATCGATCAGAGTCAACTGAGGGGTAATGTGCAAAATCTGGTTTCGTCCGAGGGCGATCTGGACATTTTGCATGAGGAGAGGGCGCCTAACTCCCAAAATGTGATGGAATCATGGTTGTGTTCATCCGATAATCGGTAATTATTTAATCGTAATGATATACGTATCGAAATTCATATGCAAAAAATTTACAAAAAAGCTTATATGATTATATCATGTGCGATGAGCTTTTCTCTAAGCGAATGATATAGGTGTTTGTATCGCTCTAGTATATGATTATCGGTACGTGAATCATTTTTCTTAATCAAATCTTTAATTATTATTAACTGTTTATGATGGTTAGGAATTTATGATGATATGATATGAAAGAAATGTTAATTAGATTCCACATTATGTTAACCATCATTATTGTGTTTCACCAGCAATACTTGTGTAAATAGACCTTTCCTTTTGTCTTATATTTTTTTTTTCGTTTTCTTTTTATTTTTGTGGTCTCGGATTATACACGTTTCTTACTGGATAATGTTGTTTAGAACTTAATTAATCACGGGATTTGCTCTTTTTGTTTTTTTTTTTTAATTATTAATGTTTGTAAATATCTTTGGGTCCCTCTAAATAGTATATGGATGACAACTTGCTTGAATGTATGGGGATTAATCCCGGATTGAGGCTTTTGTACTTTTTTTCTTTGTTTTTTTCTTTTTTTTTTTTAATCTATTTCACCAGAAAACCTCCGTAGCACTCGGGATTTTTATTAGGGCGTGTATGGAATTTTTAAAAAAGAGAGGGGAAAAAGAGTGTGGGAATGAGAAATTACAAAGAATATTATTGGAGAAAGCATTTGATAGAATGTATGGAGGAAAATGTAGAGGGGAGGAAAAATTGTTTTGACAACTTTTTGTACTCGATCAAAAAACAAGAATGTGGAAACAAAATAAGAGATTACAATAGTGGCAAGGAAATTTGGGAAAATGAAATTTCATTTAGCACTTGCTTTTGTTCCCTCTTCTTTTTCTTTGGGTTTCCCAATTTCAAAGTGTACAAGTTTTGGGTTTTTTTTTAAGGAAATGCACATTTTCTATTTTGTTTGTGAGTTTTCAATTAAAAAATAAAACACTCTGCATCTGAATTGCTCAAATATATATATATATATATATATATATATATTTGAGCAAGCACTTCAAACAAAATTACTTGTCTCAAGATGCATAGATTGAAAGCTCAACCAAGCGAATCTAAATATTCATCAATTAATTTACGAAGAAAAATGATATTCTCACACAAAAATTCTACTTGATCTCTTAGTGATTCTAGATGTGTAATTAAAGGTTGTTATTAAAACTTATTTTTTGTTATCAAGGGATAAGATAATTGGGTAGAATTTTTATTTTATTTTATTTTACTTTTATTGAAAGTAACATTTGCTTGGGAATGACCTTGCGTTATGGGTGGAGTACTACTAACTTTTTATGATAATTAAATGTGACATTGATCTTAATAATCAAGACTGTTACGGGCTTGTTTAGTTGCTCTTTCGTACTTAATTATTTCCCTTCTTTTTTTATTTTTTTCCTTAAAAAGCTGTGTATGTTTGAATATTCAATTTTAAGTCTAAGTTTTTTTTTTCGTTATTCAGACCTTAATAAAATACAATCTTTAAGTTCAGCGTATGTAGCTTTTTTAATAAAATACTAAAACGTTAGTTTTCTTGTTTGATAGTTGCAACCAAACCATGTCATTAGCTTCAGAAATGAAGACGAGTATGGTGCGGAAATTAGGAAATGATGAAAGTGATTTTTAAAATATTGAGAAAATGGGAGGTGAAAATATTGCAAATAATTGAATAAATAATATTGTGCTTTAAAATCAGCAAGGCATACTAAAAAAACATGTAAATAAAGGTATTTTAAAATAAATAGTTTATCAAAACTGTAAACAGTATTAGTGTTAAATGACAAAACATTATTATTTTATTATTTTTACGAGTTTTACAGTAATAAGAAAAACTTTAGGAAGTAATTACCTATTTCGAGTCTCAGAATCATAGAGTTTTCAAAGGTAAACCAAATTCAATTTAGCAAGTTGTGGATGTTTAACAGACTTCCTGGTAACTAATAACCAAACCAACCAATTGTAAAAATAACTAATTATATTGGGATTATGCTTCAGATTAAGTAATGCTTTAAAACCTAATTTTGAAACAAGTCATTAAAGTCTTGGAAATCAAAGTCATTAAAGTCTTGGAAATCAACTCAATAAAAAGAAATTATTACCATGAAATTGTTCAAGAATTTTGTTTTGTACGGAATTACTATTATGTTTTAAGAATAAATTGCTATAAATTGAAAAAAAATGCTATAGTTATTTTTAGATAAAAAAATACTAGTAGTAAATTATTTTTAATTTATAACAATTTATATTGAAATTATAGTAATTTTTTTAATACTTGTACAATGAAAAAAAAATTCTTGAATTAGAGGGCTTCCTCGTACCTTCTATTCTTTATTTACCTCTATTTCAAAGACATACGCATGCACCACTGACCACACCCAAAGAAGAAAATTCAATTTTTTTTGGTGCATGATGCTAAATAGACACCAAATTTGTCTCCTTTTGCATCTTCTCCGTGGCTTTGTTTTTTTATTCATAATAATAATTGCTCATTTTATGTTAGGAAACATATATGGTATGAAATGGAAAAAGGAAACTTGATCCGGAAAATATAGTGAAAATAAAACAGCGATATCATAGTATAGAGGTTACTGAACAATGAAACGTCAAATGAACCTTAGATAATTAAATATAATAACAGTTTGCATTTTTGGTAATTTATGCATAATGATGAGTATAACTGTTGGAATATCGTAAAATTATTGTTCAGTTATCTTACACTTTTATTAGTTATGAATAAAGGCATGAGTTTTGGTATTACCTCGTTCGTACCAAAATGATGCGAATATCAAGAAATTGATGCCGACTTATCAGTTTGTGATTGATTTTGTTGGTACCATTTTGATGTGAATTGATTTATATTAAAATGGTGCAAACTAATTTATATCAAATTTTCGTCCTAAAATAATTGAACTAGTTGAAAGTTTTTTTTAAAAGAACTTTCAAATTATGTTTTAATTTGAACGTTGTTAGCAACGTGTATGAATTCGTAGGTTCCGAGAAACATGGTAAAAAGAGAGATCGGCCTTCCATAATTTGAGCAGTTGCGACTTCTATACTCCACTGTATTATTGTAAAACAAATACTCATCGCCAAATGTATAATAAGTATTATAAGGCCTGTGGCTCTCCCAATTTTTTTTTCCAACAGTGTTAATTCCTTTTTTTATATTACTTCATAAATTCTTTGTTGCGTTAATCTTCTTTTACTATTTCATCATTTTAGGAATGATTAGCGGCGGTTGTTAGGCGCCGAATTGTCCTTGTGGCTTTAAACATCTATTTAATATTCTCTCACGCTTTTGTTTGTGTGTATTATGTAAATGATGGTACATATTGGTAAATACTGTAATACAAAAATAGTTGGGCATTAGGGCACTTATTTTAGGAAATCAACTCCATATAAAAAATTTTATATATGAATCTGTATAATTTTTTTTATACAGAATTACTATATTTTAAAGATATACTATTATAAATTAAGAAGAAATTATTATAAATATTTTTACATAAATTTTTTTAATAATATTTAGTTCCTATATTATAATAATTTATTCTGAAATTAAGTCAACATCTGCTAGAACTTCCCTTATTTTATGGGTAATGAATGGGGGAAATGGATTTATGTGGTTTGAGTAAGGATGAGATATATTTTTAGTCAAAAAAATAAAATTTTATAATAAAAAATTTTAGAAATAATTTTATAATTTTATCAGTGCGGTTGAAAAGGTATGCCTTAACCCATCGAATACAACTTGAAGATGACGTCAAGATAAACGTACGTAACGATTGAATTAAATGTCAGTAGGTTTAATAATTACATATTGGCTGACGGTATACGCAAGCATCTCCGATGTGTACGTTAGGACAAAACTATCACGTCACCTTTTGTCTACAATATACGACCGTAGAAAATGGGGCTATTTACTTTTTACTTTGCAGAATATTCTCAATAGGATCTGACATACATTTGGGAAAATATTTTCCGTCTATTGATAAGAACCGATCCAGATTATACATTTTTTATAAGATTGATATTAAATTTTTAGATTTAATTGACTTAAAATACTTAAAGCTAGTATTATTTTTCTTGAGCGGTTTCCATGAGTGATTTTTTATTCATTTGTAGTGTAGTATTCTTATATTGAAACTTAACTACCACTTTTTGATATTGTAACTTTTTTTTTCTCGATAAGTTGGAAATAATAAATTATACTTGCGGTTTTGTGAACCACTGATGAATTCATTTATTTTAAAATTAAGGTGATTTGAAAATAAAATAAGTGACTTTACACAAATAGTTTTAGATTAATAAGTGGTATTGATGAATGGTATTATGATTTATTATATCAATACAATAATATAACTTTTTTTATATTCCAGCATTTTCTTATGCTTGTGATTGTCAATTGGTTTGTCATGTAAAATAATTCATTTATAACTTTTTAGATTACATTTTGAAAGTCACAATGTACTTTAAATTTATCAAATTTTTTTAATTGATCACAACTTATTTTTAAGTTTTTTCAATATATCCCAAATTTGCCAGCGTATCCTGGTAAGATTACTTACTTAAAATTACTCACGTGAACTTAATCAGGATTCGTACACGAATACCCAACTATTGTCACCTATGCTTAAAAGTTTAACAAACCGAAGCTAGTTTTCTCGTAAAAGTAGACGAGTATTTTACAAGTTGTTGGTGACCATTGTAGCTTGATACAAGTTGATATTATGTCCAATGTTGTGTGGAAGGCGTTTGCGAGTCCCTCCTACAATTAGTTTGAATGGAAAACAATGCGCATGTTCAATTAAAAATATTATGGTATATAGTGATCAATTACAAAATTCAAGCTATAGGTATGTAACTAAAAATAGCTAATATAATATATCGTGTTTATTTGCTTTTATGCAACGTAAAATTAATAGGGATAGATTTTGATTTTTGAGATTGCACAATGGAAAGATACATGTCATTTGCACTATGCGCGCCCGTCAAATTGTTCTCAAATTTCTAATATTCTCTTCTTATAGTATCCCTTTATTTTCCGTATGGTGAGGAGGAAAGACGTGCACACAAGATTGTATGCGCATTTCCGATCCTTTGCCTCCACAAAATACATTCTCGAATTCCAATTTACTGAGACGAAAATACAAGCTCGTGCATACACTTCAAAGATGAAGTTAGAATGAGAGAAAATAAACTTGTAAATCTGAAGTAAATTGCTTCAATTTGCTTAATTTGCTTCACCGATACAGAGTTGCAATGCAAATGGGTTCAACGTGAATAGAACCAGTATTTGTATTTGCTACAATGAAGCTCAATACTCAAGTTCGTTAAGCACAAACCAATATAAACCGCCAAAATTTATCTGATTGTATAAAAAGTTCTGTGGTAGACTTGTACAAAATCTGGTTTAGAACAGACAAAATAGGACCAGTATTTGTATTTGCTACAAAAGACACACAGCAAAAAAATTTAAGTTTGTTAGAACAGAAACAAACATCAAAAGACAATCATGTGAGGAGTTGTCTTTTTATTAGAAATAGTTGCCCAAATTGTTGGCAACCAAATTTAATAAAAAAAACATATCTGAAAGAAATCCGTTTTAATAATGAATAAATAAAACTTTATTAGAAAATGAAAGGACATTTTTTATTAATTTTGAATTGCCACGTAAAATGTGCCTCATGTGATGCAGCTCGTGCATGCGTGCGATGAACTTGAAGTATATTAGTATTACTTCTTATTCTTTAGATATTGAGGGTTCCATATTTAAACCAAAGAAATATTTCTTATTTCTTCAATCGGGGATAAGGTACCTCATACAAACTCTTGGGTTTCCATTTAACGCTTCTTGTTAGAAAAATTCCAAACAATGACATGCGATTTGAACCTTAGCAATGGCATGCAAAATAGAAATCGGGATAACATAATTGACATATCTTTGAGCGAGCGATTCTTTCAAGACTAGTGGCACACATTGTAGCACATAAGATATTTATTTCGTGACTGTGCAGTATAATCAAACATTGTGATTGGCTTGCACTATTTATGATTATTTTTCGAGTCACGCTGAACAAGATTCTAGATCTAGTTGTTCACTTGACCATAAATATAAAGCCCTATAAATTATGAGGGCTAAGACTGTAATAAACCAAAAAGTGAAACTGAAAACCTATTATAGTTTTCCACTTCTACGTTATTCTTTTTATCATTCTTTCGTTTTACAAACAGAGAGAGAGAGTGTGAGCGAAGAAGAGAAGTTGGCCACCCAAAATCCAATGGATTGTAGAGAAAGATCCTTCTCAATCAACGATCTAAAGGCAGATTCGGATTCACCTCGACGTTCTCGTTGTCTTGAGGTAAGTTTCATCCCTAACTCTTTGGGTTTACTCATTCTTGTTCAAGCCCTAATCAATCAAAACTTGGTCTAAAGGTTGATTTATGTTTAAACAATTGTAGTTAATGGAATTCTTCGCCAATTGTTGGTAGGATTCATTGTTTGATTGGTAAATCTTTGGGTGGTGACGTTTTGGTTTTATCTTCGAGTTTTCGGAGGAAGCTTCTTTGTATCAAATAAGGTGCATAGTGGAAATTGAATCTAAATCTATTGAAATCCATATATTGAGTTTCGTTTTAGTCATGAATGAAGTAAAAATGGCTGATTGTTGAAATTGAGATTGTCTGGTTTTGTGAAACTAAGTATGACAGCAACAGTCATCATTCGAATGGTTGTGGGGCGCCGTTCGAATGGCAGAAGCTGAGTAGTTATTTCCTGCTTCTTCAATGCCTTAGCCAAATTTCTCTCTCCCTTTCATCCGTGCTCTTTAGGGCTTCACTATTACTTATTCAAATCTTGACTTTTCAGGATATTATGACACATTTTTTTGAATAACTTCAGACCTTGAAATCTTCGGTGAAGTACTTCGAGACTTTTTATTCTTTTTAAGCTCAATTTGCACTAATTTCCTACAAAGTCAGAATTTCGAACAAGCAAAGGTAAACAAGGCACATACATCTATTTAATTATGTTAATTGATGCAAAAGTGTATTAATAACGTGCTAAAACTTACATCTTTGAGGATTAACCAATTGTTTTTGCAAATGTCTTTGTCTTGATGTGACGTGATGTGTTGTAGGCGTTGAAAATGTTAATTCAGGATTCATTGTGATAGTAGTTAGCTTATGCCTTTGGAGCACACTTATATCGAGGCTCGATTGACTGTTAGAAAGGGTTATCAACTTAGATTTTTTAAGTGCAATTATTCCAGGCTTGAAGAACTGTGGTAGGCTATAAGAGTGAATTCACTCCATGGTTTTTGTAGGTGTTGATTGTCTTGGGGTATATGTTGGCTACAACAGTTAGTGTTATCCTTGACCGGATTCTAATAGGGGAACTCAAGATATAAAGAGCTATCCACGAAGCCTTTACGTGTAAAGCTTCGAAAAGACATGTATTCCGAGTGGGAAGGCATATATCCCGTGTTTTCGTGTTAGTTATATCGATGAATTGTTTATGTGATGTTGGATGTACATTTGGCTTAGATGTTTAAAGGCATGTTCACTTATGTAGTTATTTCCTTACATGTCATTCGTTGTTGATTTTGTTATTCCAATAGAATTGAATTCTTGCTGACTCGTACCTGTTTGGTTGTATTTTGCTATTGATTTTTTCTTATAAAACACCAAGCAGAACCTGATGTCAGAGGTTAGGAAAACCAGAGATAGGTTAAGAATGAAGCTCACTCGAGGGTTGAATTCTTTTATGGTATTTTTATGTTATTATTTTTCACTCATTGGATGGTTGTAGACCATTGGCCATATTTATGTTTTTTGATGGTTTGAAATAAAGATGTTAATCCAAAAACATGATAGTAAGGCTGAATGGATTTGCTTTTGACTTGTAGATGAATTATGTTAAATTCTATGATAGAATATGGATATTTTTAGTGATTGGTTTACATTATATTGTAAATGGTTTGAAATGATATAATCGGAATGGAATATCATTTTGAGGTGTTACAATTTTATATCAAAGCTCAAGGTATACTATAACCTTAGAAGCTGTAGGTTGTTTGGTTTGTTGGTAGTAAGTCTCGAGTGAGATGCATTTAGAATGTGGGAGTAGGCATCTAGGAACTTGACTGCCTTCGATATTCTACTGTGACTTGTGTGTCTTGTTTGCATCAATCTATATCGTATTGTTTTCATATACGTATTTTATATTTAAAAACCAGTAGCCTGTTATAATAGATGTCGAACTTAGCTCTGTATTGGATAGATAGAGAATGGTCTGTAGGCCCAACATAGATCTCTGTTAGTGGACAAAGTTAACAATAAGCTATTTGGGATTTGCATGCATATTTTTTTCTTACTTTATATAATGTGAACATGTGGTTGATTTTTCTTTGTATGATTTAACTTTAAAGATAGCTCGTAGAGGACATGGTGAATGAGGTGGTGGCCGTGGTGGACGCAGCGGACGTGGCAGATGTAATGGGCATGGTTGTCGCGGTGGGGAACAAGCTAATCCTCCCCTAGTGGTACATACTTTTCCACAGGAGGAGGTCGCATCGGTAGAGGCCTAAGAGAATATTCCCGCAGTGTTCTCACCTAGAGTAAGGGCAACTGGGGTTGCTCTGGTACTTGTTACGGTCGATTTGCAGCAATTGTCCACGTTGATGGCCTAATAAATCTCTCAGGTAGTAAAGGCAGCGCTCAAAGGGTGTAGATGCATTAGCTGGCGATGAGGCAGTCAAGTGGTGGAAGGGGTTGCCAATCGGTGTCAAACAGGATGGTGGCACGAGTGTTAGGGTGCAAACTATGAAGATTCAAAAGGAGATCGATAAAGCCAATGCCCCTATATTTTATGGAGGTGCAGATACAGTAGCAGTGGACACATGGGTGTCTAACATGGAGCACCACTTTCGTACTTTTAAGGTGATTGATGGGTTGATCATGGGGAGGACAATGCTCCATTTCTTGCAAGATAAGGCAGTCAAGTAGTGGAAAGGGGTATGCAGAGATATTTGATACTAGGGAGCTAACATGGGAAGAGTTTAAGGAGGTCTTTATGAACTGATACTGCCTTCAATCATATCAGAACGGGAAGGTGCATGACTTTCTACAGTTATATCAGGGTAGTTGGACGGTAATACAGTACTCGACGAATTTTCTAGCTTTGGCAAAATACTCCAAGGTTTATGTGCCTACGGAAGTGGAGAAGGTTATGATTTGTCATGGGATTGAGGCCTCATATATGCTGTGTTGTGACAATAGTAGGACCAACCACTTACAATAAAGTGGTGAAGAAGGTCGATAAGCAAGAGCCCATTGATCTTGAAAAAAGGCAATTCGGGACCCAATCAGGGATATCAGCCACGGCAATAGAGTGACAATTAGGATAATTAGAAGAGGAGTTGAGAAGGTGAGGCATTTTCACAAGGACAATTAGTTTAGAAGTCTTTTGCTTATGGGACGGGGTTTGTTAATACGGGACAAAAAGTATGACATAGGTGTATGGAGGAAGGGCATATTGTGGGTTACTACCCTACTATCTCGTGCAACCAGTGTC
>MKEJ01070668.1:0-13640 GCA_001753735.1 Embelia ribes | reverse complement strand
TTTATTTTTCTTGATTTCCGTGCACCTTTCGTACCTGAAAATAAATTTGATATTCTTTATCCTTATTGCACGTGGATTATTTCTATACCTAGGTGTGAGGTGATTTGGTCTCATTTACTAGATCAAATCGGAAGGTGTAGCGGAGGTGAATTGGGGGTTTCTTGACGAGGCATTGCATGGTGACTTTTTGTGCATTCCTAGGTATGTTAGTCAATGAACTATAATATAACATTGACAACTTTGTCGGTATGTAAATGTAATATGTATATTTGAATGTATGGCGAGTGTGTGTTGAATTTGGCCTAATGAAAACGTCTACTAGGTGTTGTACCCTTATTGTAGACTTGGCGTGACTTAATACATTATATAAACATAGAAAATAGTATAGTAATTGTGACGAGTTGTGACACGTTACATAAGTGTAGCATAGACGTGGTATTGGTGTGATGGTAGGCGTAGTTAATTAGCGTAGAGATTTACATGAATTATGCAAGTTATATGTTTTCATTTATTTGGCAGAGTTATTATTTATGTTTGCATGCGTAGTTCTAACATATTTAATTACGGAGTTTAAATTGCATTACATGGTGTTGCACAGCGTAATATGAACATTGTATATCATGAAAGTGGAGTTTTTAAAATAAAATGTGAGGAGTTGATTCAGGACATAAAAGTATCAAACAAATAAAAAATACAAAGAAGCAATGAGATCATATAGCCTCACTGTAAAGGACGGAAAACCAGATCTGGGATACTCCATTGATCACGTCACACTGCGAGTGGTAGGTCAATGAAGACTTTAGTCGCATTACACTGTGATTAGCGGACCTTAGTGATTTATATGTATGGTGATACTAGTCCCAAAATATTTTAGCATGGGTGCGGGCGGGCGTGGGTATGCGTGTGTTGGCATGAGTTGTATTCATGAGTATAATTACATTTATGTTATGATATTCATATATGTTGTCATATATATTCATCTATGTATATGTAGCCTAGTTTCTCTTTTATCGTAGAGTTACTTGGCTAACTATACAGTTTTCTATTTTTCTTCCTATATATGTGTGTGTGTGTGTGTGTGATATTATAGGTGCAGAGGCGGGGTCAGACCATGTGTAGATACTTTAGATGTAGTGTACATATTTTTGGCGTACCTGTTTAGCACATTTATTTTATGTACTTTGTTTTTTGATATATAGCATACTCTGATGCGAGATTGTAGTATGTAGTAGATATAGTGTGGCAAAAGTATCGATATATTCTTGCTCTTACATGAGGCAGTGAACTTATGTATGCCTTCATTTATTTTTTATTTTTGGCAAGCATACAACTTGCGGTATTGTATTAGTAAATAGGTAGGTTTAATATTTTATATATTTTTTAAGTTGGCATTGGTCTTGTACCTTTCTTTTTAGAGTAGTTTTATATTTCCGCTGATGTTGATGTGATGTAGCTATAGTATGTGAGTAGGATCATCCTGCAGTGGTAGCTAGATGCGATGTGATTGGCATAGATGATTTTTATTTCTTTATTTTCATTTGTTTTATTTTTTGGATCTCACGACCTTGGGTCATGGATTTCGGAGCATGGCAAAATTATCTACTCCAGTCAATAGAATGAAGGTGGATGCATCAGATATGCTACAACTATTAATTTACATATCAGTATAGTATGGATATAAAAGGAGAATACCAGCCGGAGCAGAGCCACATGTTGGTACCAAAACCCATCAGTTAAAATTTTGAGAAAGAGGGAGAGGGTTTTGGGTCCCATACTGCACCCTCTCTACCAAATGCTGATGACACAGGGGCATTCACAAACATTATTAAGGAGGCGACAACGTAAAGCTGACCAATTAGTGACATTTTTGGTCGCCATCCCACAGTGGTTAAGGGTAGACTAGATTGGGCCTAACTATATTGGCACTAGACCGATCAAAACTCGGATCCAGGTTAGCTGGATCGGGTCTTAGCTGATCATATATGGCCAGAGGAAGCGAAAGGATAGAGTGGGGGATTGAGTTGAATGGAAGAGGGACGAGATACTATTGATCGTAACCAAGTTAGCCAGACTGGGTCAGGTTAGGTGAAGCTTTTTCTCTTTCTATTTGCAACGAATTCCCCCCTAATATAAAACATAACTGTGTCTTTTTCCAAAGCTTTGGATCCTTACTGTATTAGTTAAAAAGTATAGGGACTAAACAAAATTATTTTTTAAGCTATGGGGACCATTGTTGTGTTTGATTATTTCCAGTAGAACAAATCAACGGCATAAAGGGAGATATATGAGACAATAGGCCCTATTTCTTTACAAGTGGGCTCAACTGTTACCTAGGTAAAATTCAATACATGTTGGTTCATCATTTCTTACATGAGCCATGAATTATTAACATAGAGTAGTCATAAATTTTGAATTAAAATATATTAGAATACAAATTCAAAAAGTAAATAGGGATTTATACTTTTATTTATTTATTTTATCAAAAAGTTACATTTTTTATTATTTTAATAATAAGTTGCACTGATGAATTACGATCTATTATGAATTGTGATGATCTGTAATGAATAATGACAAATTTTAATATTAAAAATGAGTGATATATTGTGATAATTATAATTTTTAATAATATTTCATTTATTGAATGGCTAGAATTAAATCACATTTATGTATTAAATAAATTTGACTTAGATAACAGTTGGGCCCATTCGTGTGGAAGACCGAAGTGCTCCCTGAAATGAGGCTGTGGCTGAGCGAGGATATTGGTGGATTTGTAAGTGTGGGCCAACCCAATGGTGCTTGGCTAATTTTTATAGCTGCAATTTAGTTCACGTCTTATTAATTTGAACCTATTTGGTCCTTGAATTTCCAAAATCTACTATTATTGTTTCTTCTTACATGTGACCCGCACGTGATTAATTTGAACAACGAAGAATTATGAATATTGATCATCATCACAATTCAAATGAACATGCATTAGTTTTTATTTATTTTTATTTTTTCATCAATTTCATTATCTCAATTTTAGGTTTTTACGGACCAACAAAATTCTTAAAATATCTGCATTAAGTGTGCATGTGATGAATCCATGGAATTTGAATCTAAGTTCTATCTGAATAAGACACATGCAAGTCAAGGGACGGAAAAATCATGTTGGCTTGTTAGAAGTTAATGACAAAAAATGTCCAACTTAAAACAACATGGATCAATATGATGTTTAAAGAATTAGTCAGGGACTATTATCATAATTAGTATTTCTACAAATTAATATGCAAGAAATGGACTGAAAGTGTCAAAGAATTATAAGGATTACAATACGAAATAGCTACATAAATAAAATTCAATAATAAATATTTTAAAAACAATTTTGTAATTATGTATATGAAAATTCATAATTGTGCCTCATCATGAATTTTTTTTTAGGGATGTTAGACAACCTTTTCCAGTAAAAAATAGCATTTGCTTTACGAGGTGACGATACCTTTCTTCATTAATGGGAGATATATATATATATATTTTTTATATGAAACAATATCTCTATTTTTTCAACTTTTTTGTTTTTTGTTGTCATACATTCAGAATCTCAATTAATATTTTATTTCAATTATCCTCTTGTTGTAATAGAACTAAGAAAATGAAGTGAATTTTCTGAAAGAGGAAAAAAAGAATAAGTTGCTTGTAACTAGTTGGCGTGATCACTATAACAAGGAAGAAAGGTTACTTTTGGACCCGTTTTGCTTGAGGATTACAACAATACATTTTAAGGCTGGTTTGGTAGTAGATATTAAACACAAAAATTAATTTTTTTCAACTTAAAAAAAAAAAAATAGTGACATACAACTTAATTTTTTTTAATACAAATAACAAATGAGGTCAGTGTAAAAATTGCACAACTAAATACTATCCAAATTTAGAGTAAAAATTAAAAAAAAAGGTTAAAAGTACAATCAGATCATTCCTAATAGTTAGTTCTAACGATAGAATTAAGTAATATTAATGAGTTATATTAGAGTACTTAGTAAAGAGGATTAAGTATCTCGATGATTAAATACTTACCATGTTTTAACTAAGCGTTGAGGAAAAGTTCCATAAAGAGAACAAAACCCAACATGTAGAACTATAACTAGCTAAATTCTCAAAATCATATATACATATGAAAAATAACTCAATACAAGAATTTTGTACAAAAATTTGTATAGAATTTTTTTATACAGAATTATTATGTTTTAAAGATAAATTACTATAAATTAAAAAAAAAAACTTACTATAACTATTTTTAAATAAAAATACTAATAGCATTTCATCTTCAAGTCATAATAATAAATTATGAAAGCATAGTAATTGTTGTAAAAAGAAATCCTGTATCAAAAAGACTTCCTAATCATATCTCCATAAAGTGAAATGTTATCAACCATAATTTGATGATGCCAAAATATTAAATTTTTAGTATTTTTCAAAAAAGTTCGTTTTCTTACAATACAAAAATATTAATGGGAAATACTTTAGCTCATATTTATTTTTTCACCAATTATTTTCTTTAATTCGTGTGGATAAGCATTTGGACCCCAAAAATACCGTTTGGTGTAGGGCATTGAACGTCTGGTATCGAGCCAAAATCCCACCCATCCGGATCAAATCAAATAAGACAGTCGCACAAATATCTCAGACAGAGAGAGAGAGAGAGAGAGTGATAGAGAGATTTATCATCTTCTTTCGCCGAATCTCAAATTACTACTACTAAACTCAATCAACCAGCGATTCAGTGGGAATTTCCCAGGTGAGTAAATTCCAATTCTTCTTTTCAAAGTTGTAACTCTTTTTTCTCGTATCAATTGTTTAGTCATTGCTAGTGTGATGGCTAACGTATCAAAAGATATAGAGTCTCAATAATTATCATACTTATGAGGTCGGTTCTTATTATAAGTTTATGCAGTAACATATTTATCAACTTTTATTTCCTATTATTTTTGCCAGACTTTCATCTTATTTCTATAATATTTGTATTCTGCATTAATGGAGATCATTATGTATAGATATCTCTCAGTTATATAAAGATGAGGTCTGGCTATTACAGAAGATAAGCCGGTTTCATATTTCTATAGTCTTGTATTTTTTTATTCTAACATGGTATCAGAGCACTAGACTAACGTCGTTCTCGATCCTTCGAATCCCATAGCTGGGCCTACCATGTCCTCTGCAATCTCCATAATGGCTGGACCAACCACATATTCACCATTTCTCTCTACTGGCACTAATCCTACAAGCCAAAATATCACCTTACCACCATTCTCATCACCAATTCTCTCTACTGGCCTTAATCCCACAAGCCAAAATCTCACCCCACCACCATTCTCGTCCTTTTTTTCCACAAGTTAACAATCCTATACAACAACCCTAAATCCTCTTTCACTTGCCCTTGCAAACCTCATCAACCTACAACATTTTTTGACCATCAAATTGGATCGAGAAAACTTCTCATTATGGCGCGCTCAACTCGTCCCGTACCTTCGTGGACAACTCTTGTTCGGGTATATTGACGGGACTCACCCGTGCCCACCGCGCACTCAACCTGTTGGTCTACTAGACCTGCTTGTTGACCATTGGATCCGACAAGACCAAATCATACTGTTGGCTCTCATATCGTCTCTTACCGAGAGCATCTTATCCTATGTGGTTAATGAGACCACATCACATGGCCTTTGGACTCGTCTTGAGAAGCTCTTCGCTTCACAAAGTGTTGCTCGTGTTCTCAACACCTGACATTCTCTAGCCACTATGTAGAAGAATGACCAAAGTCTGGACAAATATATCGAGGACGCTCAAAAACTTCGGGATCGTCTTGCCCAAGCTGGACAACCCATCTTAGAAGCTAAACTTATTACCTATATTCTCTCCGGTCTCGGGAGTGACTATGATAGTTCGGTAGTGTCCATTACTACTCACTTTCCTCTGTTATCATATGATAAAATGGTTCAAAATTTGTACATATTTGAAGCCCGAAAAGACCGACACAATGCTGTTCTAGACCTTGGAAATCCAACAACAAATATAGTTGTCCGTCATCCCGATGTGACTTGCCACCGTCAACTGCACGGGCTACACCAGGAGGCTCACGGCCCAACCCATCGGTTCTAACCCGGACCTCAAATCAGCCTCGGGCTGGCTGTGGCAGCGGGCCCAATACCCGCGGGACTGGCCGACGTTCAGGCAACCATCGCGGCCCTTCTCGTCTTCCCAACTCGGTGGTATGTCAAATATGCAACAAACTGGGTCATGGTGCCCTGCAGTGTTATCGCCTTACTAATTTTAGAACCTCAGGCCTTTCAAATTCAGGGTTTAATGCTTTGGCTTCCAGTAGCTCATCTTCGATTGATCCGACTTGGTACCCGGACTCTGGTTCCATACATCATTTGACACCGGATCTTACCAACCTCAACTTGCATGCGCATGAGTACACCGGCCCCGATTCGATTCAAGTGGGGAACGGGAATGGGCTCCCTATACATCATACCGGTAAATCCGTTCTTACTACCCCCAATACAACCTTTACACTTAATAACTTACTATATGTCCCTACTATACGTAAAAACCTTATATTTGTTTGTTAGTTCACACGAGATAACCAAGTTTCTATTGAATTCTTACCATCTTCCTTTTTTGTTAAGGATCTAGCAACGAGGACTATTTTACTCCGCGGTCGGACTAGGGACAGACTCTATGCTTGGCCTTCTACCAAGGAGGTTTACACTGCACAATCTAACTTTGCTGCTACCATTAATAAATGGCATGATTGTTTAGGACATCCAACACTTCGGATTGTTAAGCAAGTTATTTCACAATTTTCCCTTCCTGTTTTGAATAAAAATCATTATTCTATTTGTCACTCTTGTCAACAGGCCAAAAGCCATCGACTTCATTTTCCAACTCGTGATTTTAAAGCATCTTGTCCTCTAGAACTTATTTATACTGATGTTTGGGGCCCCGCGCCTTCTGTTTCTAGTAATGGTAATTTGTATTACGTATCATTTGTGGATGCTTTTAGTAGGTTTACGTGGTTATATCCTCTTAAAAATAAATTGGATGTTACAGTTATCTTTGAACAATTTCAAATACTCATTGAGCGACATCTTAACAAAAAGATAATCTTTGTTCAAAGTGATTGGGGCAGCGAATATCGGTCGTTAAATAAATTTTTACGTCTTCAAGGTATTAACCATCATCTTACATGCGCTCACACACACCATCAAAATGGCGTAGTGGCATGCAAACACCGACATATTGTCGAAACGGGGTTTGCTATGCTTGCCAACAGTTTGGTTCTCACACGTTATTGGGATGGCGCTTTTCTTACGGCATGTCACTTAATAAATAGATTACCAACACCTGTTTTACAATCTACTTCTCCGTATCAAAAATTATTCCAAAAACAACCCGATTATACAATGTTTCGTATGTTTGGCGGTGCCTGTTGGCCTTTTCTTCGCCCTTACAATCGAAATAAATTGCAACAACGATTTGTAACGTGTGTCCTAATTGGTTACAGTCTTTCGCATCATGGTTATCGTTGTTTAGACCCTAAGTCCGGCCGCGTATATTTGGCACGACATGTTGCATTTGATGAAATTTTTTTCCCATTTAAACACCCCAACCTAGCACCCCTTATGCACTCTGAAACTCACAATTTAGCACTTCCTAATATACAATTACCCAGCCCTATCCCTCATCTCCACGTCCACACAGCCACACTCCCCTCTTCTACAAAATAGGCGACCCCTTGTCTCTCAATCCAGTCTAAAATCACCCCATCGCCCTCTCCAATTCGGCCTAAACTCCTTAAGCACAACTCATCCGAACCCCGACCCATCTCCAGCAACTCACCACCACATACACCACTACACTAGCCTACCCCAGTTCTCAGCCAACCTACTTTCCAGCCTCGGACCATCCCTGATCTCCCACGACCCAACTCCTAGCCCTAGACCGCCCGAACTAGGCACCACCACACTACCCTCCCGTCCACCCATCAATACTCAATCTGATCCTTTCCAGTCCAGCTCACCGATTCCTTGCACGAGCCCATTTTCGGGCCAGCCCAATCACCGTATCCCATTCACGACACCGGCACCAAATATATCATCGGTTCCTCCGGTTCGTACTCATGTCATGTACACACGGTCACACAACAATATTTCGAAACCTAAACTATTTCATGATGGTAGCATTCAGTGGCCCATGCCCCAAACTTTTGTTGCCCATGCCTCGGACCACGAGGTGGAACCTACTAGCTTTACGGAGGCGGCCAAACATCCTCATTGGCGCCAGGCCATGAATGAGGAATTTATGGCCCTTTTACTTAACGGAACTTGGACTCTTGTTCCTCCTTCACCTCGGTATAATGTCATCGGTTGTAAATGGGTTTTCAAGATCAAACGGCGGGTGAGATGGTATGATTGAGCGCTATAAGGCACGTTTGGTTGCTAAAGGGTTCCATCAACATGAGGGTGTGGATTACGCAGATACATATGCTCCGGTGGTCAAACCTATTACTATAGGTTTGGTTCTCTCTCTTGCAGTCTCTTCAGGTTGGCCTATCTCTCAGCTGGACGTCAGCAATGCCTTCTTACATGGCGACATTACGGAAGATGCATAGATGCAACAACCACTAGGCTTTACTCATCCATCATTTCAACATCATCTCTGTATGCTTCGCTGCTCTTTATATGGCCTCAAACAGGCACCCCGGGCTTGGTACTCTCGTCTCAGTCAACATTTATATTCTCTTGGTTTTCATAACAGCAAATCTGACCCTTCATTATTTATTTTGTGCACCTCTGGTTATCATCGATATATTCTTATGTACGTTGATGATATTATTGTCACCGGATCCTCTCATTCAGCTGTCTCTCACTTTAACAGGCAATTACATGATACTTTTGCTTTTCGTGATTTGGGACCTTTGAACTACTTTCTTGGGGTTACAACATCTCATTTACCCGAAGGCCTCTTTCTTACACAACAACATTATATACAATCTATACTCAAGAGAACCCATATGTTAGCAGCCAAACCTGTTACCTCACCTATGGCCTCCTCTGCTGCACTGAGTAGTTTTGATGGCCCCATGTTTGATGACCCCACACTATTTCGAAGTACCGTTGGTGCTTTACAATACTTAGCTATCACTTGTACAGACATATCATTTGCCGTGAATCGGGTCTGTCAATTTCATCAACTACGCATTCCTCATTGGACCGTTGTTAAGCGTATTTTTCGCTACCTCAAACATACAACTCACTTTGAATTACTATTACGCAAGGACAACTTTACAGATCTGTATGCTTATTCCGATGTAGATTGGGTAGGGTGTCCTGATGACCGTCGTTCTACTACTGGGTACTGTATCTTCCTTGGCCGAAATCTTATCGCTTGGTCCTAGAAAAAGCAGCCAACTGTTTCTTGCTCCAGTACGGAATCTGAATACCATGTTGTGGCTAATACTGCTGCCGAATTACTTTGGCTACGCTCTTTACTGGCCGAACTCGGCATCCCACCTTATTGGTCCCCGATCATATATTATGACAACATTGGCGCCATGTATCTGACGTCTAATCCAGCTTTCCACGCTCGCACAAAACATATAGAAATCGACTATCATTTTGTTCGCGATTGTGTCGTAGACAAGACCTTTGAGGTTCGGTTTCTCTCTAGCAAGGATCAACTCGCAGATGGGTTCACCAAACCAATTGTCGCTTCTCACTTTACTTCTATAGTGTTCAATCTCAACGTTTGTCCCTTACCGTTGAGATTGTGGGAGCGTGTTAACGTATCAAAAGATATCAAGTCTCGATAATTACCATACTTACGAGATCGGTTCTTATTATAAGTTTATACAGTACCATATTTACCAACTTTTGTTTCCTATTATTTTTTACAGACTTTGATCTTGTTTCTATAACATTTGTATTCCTCATTAATGGAGATCATTATGTACAGATGTCTTTCAGTTATATAAAGATGAGGCCCGACCATCACAAAAGATAAGCCGGTTTCATATTTCTCTAGTCTTGTATTTTTTTATTCTAACAGTGACGTTTTTTTCTTCAATTTGTATATCTTTTATATTTATCAACTCTCAACATAAGTGTAATTCATGCTAGCTTATATTAGTTGGTTATTACACCAATTACACCCCTTATTTGTGGTATATATATTATTTCTGTATGTTGTCTTGTTGTATATACATCAATTGAAATAAAGTGAATTTTTAAGTACACATTGGTGGAGGCATATAAGAGGGGCTAAACTTCAATTATGTGTGGCTAGAGAGAGACCACATATAAAACAGTTTCATACTAAAATAAAATATAGCATGGCAGGTCGGTTTTTTAAAATAATGAAGGCTATAGCTATAGCCCCTACTATCTCTACATTGCTCTGTTCCTATAAGTACATATCCTACCAAACTTTTTTAATTTTCAATTTGATTGTTGTGAAAAGTATCATGAAAATATATAGATTTGCATCCTAACTCAACTTTGTCCAGAAAGCTTTCAAGAAAATTATATTCCGTTAAATAATTCATGGTTAAATATGTTTTTCTCAAGAGTTATGATATACATACAAGAAATCATGCACAAAAGTATGTTGTTTGAGCTTTTTCTTAGAAATAGGATTAACCCATGGCCGTGGGATATAAGTTTATAATCACATAAGTGTCTTATCTATCGTTATATGATTGTCGGTAAGTGGATAATTTTTAATGTCTTTATATGAAAGAGATACTCCATATTAGTGAAGTTATATAATGTTTGTATTCTGATCTCTAAAATTGCAACCAAGACTAATAGATTACGCTGGTGAACTGATGCTTTACGGTGTTGTTTGTGAGGTTTTGGGGATTGAAGAAAAATTTTATTTTCTGTATTTTCCGTATCAAACATAATGTATTAATTTTCAGAAGTCCATGGGGGGCTTGGTGACCATGGTCCATACATGTCTTCACCTAAGCATGCAAAAGAGCATAGAATAACTGAAATCCAGTTTTGCTTTTATTTCTTAACTGATTTGTTTTTAGATCAATAAACAATACATATCCATAAAAAAACATTGAGATTAGGGACTCAACCCTAATTTTACTGCCTTTGATCAATTTATGGTCTACTATTTTATTTGAATCCCTTATCTGTGTTTGATAAAGGAACCATTTTCAAATTATATATTTCGCTCCATGAAAGCAGGCTCTGTTTTGGTAAAGCATATATTAGATAATAATCTTTTTGAACTTTTAGAATGTTGACGGGCCGAACAGACGTGCTGCCGAAATTTGGTTCATCAAAGGATTTGTTGCTCTCTGATCCTGTATTGAATCTCAATGAAGACGAAGAAGCGGAATCTTTAGAGCAGATACTTTACACAGCATCTTTTGAAGAACTGGCAACAAAGTTTGTTCAGTATGATACCATAATATGGGTTATGATATCCCTGCTACTAGTTTTAGCATGGGGAATCGGACTCATAATGCTGCTGTGTTTGCCCCTTAGGAGATGCATACTTAAGAAGGAAATTTCGTCTCGTAAACTTTATGTTACTCCTCATGAAATAGTTTATAAGGTAAGTTATACGTGTGATCTTTTCTTGTCAGGGAAAATTTACTGTTTATTGTTCTGCTAAATTTATGTTATTTATTGTACTTAAAGGTTTCAAGACCTTCCTTTATACCCTTCTGGGGAGTGGTTACGATAGAAAAGCATGTACCTCTACCGCAAGTGATTGATATCATCATTGAACAAGGTATTGAATTAGAACTTATATGTGAGTACTCGACTACATCATTAACTCTTACAAGTATAATTGGTAGAAAGCAGTAAAAAAGTGCATACAAATTGAAGTTACTGTACACATCACTTCTTCGACCTGTCATTCTTTTTTCCTACGTTCTATACATTGTGAAATATATCTTTGTTGACTTGGTTTATCTTGATGTTTGTAGGCTGTTTGCAGTCGGTTTATGGGGTCCACACTTTTAGGGTTGAAAGTATTGCACAGGGAAAAAATGCTCCTGTAGATGAATTGCAGGTGCAAGGGCTTTACAAACCTGGACTTCTGAGGAAGGTAAGTTACAAGCTTTTTCGGTTCTATCTTTCTTAATTCGCGATTTATATTTTGATGTAGAATTGAATACGAGAATTAATCAATAATGAACTCAGAAATATTATAGAAAGAGGAGGGAATTTAGAGAAGAATGGAAATAAGAGAAGAAGAGAGGGGGGCAAATAATATTCTCAATATTCAATTCAATCATGAAAAGTGAACCATTAGTCTGTTTGGCCCCTTTATTTATAGAGAAAAGCCAAAACATGAAAGGAAATAACAACTAATGAAAAAAAGGAAACAACGAATAATAAGATGAAAGCTTCCTAAATACTAAAATATAAAATCAAATCAAATAAATACTAATTATAATCTCCGGGAATAAACTTTCCCATAACCACGCTTGCCATCATTTCTCCCTGGCTGAAAATAACTCTCCTGGTGAAGGTAAGCATCCAAAAGAGCGGGATCCAACTGGCAAAACTCGGTCTCGGTAATCCATGTAGCGTCAATGTTTGGCCGATCCTTCCAACGAACAAGGTAGCGACGAAACCCACCATTACAAGAACACACATCCTCAACATCAAGGACATTAGAAATACCATCACGAGGGGGGAAAACAGGTGGAAGGCAGGAAATAGGGGCAGGAATGGGTGTCTAAGGATCGATACCTGCAGAAATATTAGGGGCCAAAAGGGGAGGCTCGAAAGTACCTCGGTAAGGAAACAAATTGCCAACATTGAAAATGGGACTAATATTCATAATTGCAGGTAATTAAAGAAAATATGCCTTCAGTCCAAGTTTGTGTAAAATTCGAAAAGGCCCCGTGGCGCGAGCATGCATCTTTTCAAAAGAGTTATTTGGAAAACGCTCTAAACGCACACGAACCATAACAAAATCACCTTCTTTAAAATCAACTTTCCTACGATGCACATCATAAGCAAATTTATAAGATGCATTATTCATATTAATTTTTCTCCTAATATCGGCATGAAGATCACGAATATGAGTAGCAAAAGTATCGGTTGAAGCGGAAGGACGAGCATTGATAGGCAAGGGAACCAAATCAACAGGTTGGCGAGGGACATACCCATGCACAATCTCAAAGAGACTCTTACCGGTAGAGCGGTTAACTATTATACGCAAACTCAGCCGTAGGCAAAACCAAATCCCAAGTCCCAAGCTTATCACCAACTATACAACGAAGCATATCCCCTAAACTGCGATTAACCACTTCTGTTTGCCCATCAGTTTGGGGGTGGAACGCGGAGGAAAACTTTAGAGTTTTGCCAAACAACTTCCAAAGTATATTCCAAAAGTAACTGACGAACTTAACATCGCGGTCAGGCACTATCAATGTAGGCAACCCATGGAGATGGATGATCTCGCGAAAGAAGAACTCTGCAACATGCGGAGCATCCATAATCTTAGTACACGGAATAAAATGCGCCATCTTAGAAAACCGGTCTATGATGACCAATATAGAATCATGACCTCGACTCGTCTTAGGTAGACCAAGGACAAAATCTACACTAACGTCTTTCCACGGTTCG
>MKEJ01070667.1:0-10661 GCA_001753735.1 Embelia ribes | reverse complement strand
ATATAAGAAAAACCGACAAATAATCAAAAGGTATATTTCTGCAACAATAATAAATTGATTATAAGTTCCGTAAGATTTTATAAACTACTAAGTTGCATTTTTTCCAAAACGTACCTTGGCAACTTAGTCTAGATTTATCATTAAATAGAAAAAATATGTCCGTTTTGTTACAATTAAAGTTTTACAAAACTTAAAATTTCACGTAAAGAAAACTTACAAGGAAAAAAAAATATACAGATTTGGACATACTTTTCACAATAAAAATGACAAATAAGAAAGTATCGGTATAACTGGAAAATAAAAAAGGAGTTTGTTTTTTTACTAAACTTGGATCTTTATTTCTTTGTTTCTTTTCTTTTGTAAATAAGTTCACGTTTCTGGGTTTACAGAAATTCGGGACGTGACATATTAACATACTTATCATGTCAATTTAAGACTCACATATATTGTCGATAAAGCGATTACCAACCAATACTTTGTTGCCAAGAGTTTTTATTTTTTAGACCATCACCATTCGAACGGCTAGTCCCCACCGTTCCAACGGTTCAACGGGGCGAATGGGGACTACCCTACCATTCCACGGTGAAGCCATTCCCACAGTCTCTTCACACCAGTCAAACAGTGTTCTATTCATCAGTCAGTTTGCGATAGGCGAAACACATCCTATGAAAAATTAGTTTTAGTACATAAATTCTACAGTAACAAAACAAAAAAAATTCCAATTAATTCAATAACATAGAACTCGATTTCCACCACATACCTCGTTAGAACTAGTGATTTTTTCCCAATAATCCTTGGATACAACCCCTAGCACCACCACCCAAATATCTCGTGCTCACATATCTCCTACACGAAAAATAACCACACTAACTCGTTATTAATGATTATCTAATCATCAATAAAACCAATTTCATGAGTTTTGGTGATTTAGGGTTAAAGTGGTGAATAACACCCCAAAGAGTAAGGGCTAAGATTTACCTTAAAATGATGAAAACGAGCCAACGATTTCGAATCCGCAGTTAGTTCGTCTCTCAGAATTTTTCTTCTCTCAGATCGAGCAGATTTTAAGTTTAGATTTCATCTCCTCTCTTCCCTTCCCTCTCCGTTCTCTCTGTTAACGTAAAAATAATTGAACGCAAGTTAAATGGAGAGAAAGAAATGGAAAAATATTCAACTTTTCCATCCACTTTCAACTTTATTACAATTTAGTCCCCCTGGTTCGCTGTATATCAAAAGTAATACCCCTTTTTTATGTATAGGGCCTTGCATATTCCGTTGCATCTATTGCACAAATCAAAACGTTAATTGCTTTGGTGTTAGCATCGCATTATTTAATTTCCGCACTTAAAAATTTTTGCGTAACTTTTTTGTCTTTTTTTTCCATAAGAATTTCTTATCCATAAGTGATACTTTTAATAATTTATATATCAAAAGTTTTTAAAAATATTTACATATGCACTTTACAATATGTAGTTTGTTCCGTTGGGAAATGGTGATTTTGTATTGAAGTTCCCTTTTCTCATGTAATTTATAATGGGAGTGAAGTCTCAATGACAATTGGTATCAGTTTCTATTTTAGCAGAAAAATAAATTTTCCCCAAACAAACCAGCAATGCTCCATGTCCTTGATTGAAAATCCCAATTTTGTTCCTACTAGTCTTTTTTTCTTCTCTTTTTTGCTCTTTATCTAATACCGTAAAAATATAAATCATTCAAACATCTGTTGTGCAGAAGTCCAAGTGATATTTTGTCGCTATCGTCTTCAGCAAGTAGGGCACAATATCTAAGTCTTCTATCCTCCATTTTTCTGTACTGTCACGTGCCCGCTTACATTGAGGTATTGACCACAGAATAAATTTGATTGTGAGGGCCCAAATTTGATTGTAGTAGACTATCTTGAGCTTTCATTCTCCTCCACTTTCAGAGCTGTCATCCATTGCAAGAGCGGTTCCTTGTTCCTCAACAGTTTCAGTAACAGACGAATCTGATGATGACCCAAGGCAGATCATTTTCTGCTTTGTCTGATCATAGGAAGATGGATAAGGAATCGACTGCAAGAAGTTGAAGTAGGCATATTTTATGTCGAACTGCATATCGTACCCTGACAAACATAAAACTAAAACTTTAGTTTCTTAATTTCTTTTGCAGAGTTTAACTTAGAAACAATGGCGTGAAAAAGAAATCCAATTTGATATTACAATAGTTTACGGCAATAGTGCGCCCTCTGTTGTCCGGACTCTGCCTAACATGGTGAAACCACATACTCGGCCTGCACAAACTCAGCATCGTAAACAAAAGCGATCAATTTGGCAATTTCTTGATTTTATGAACAGGCAATGTTGTACAAAGAATATACACTACTATGTGATTTAGAAAAAAAATCAACTTGCACTCTTATTTGTATACTACTTGCACATGTTTAAGAATCTATGATGATCTTGGAAAAAGAATAACAATGGAAATTGCGGTGAGAGATCTTACAAATAAAGAACTTCGCCAGCCTTAACTGTGACCGCAAACGGCTTTGGTCCATTGAAATATAAAGGGTACTTCGCCATTTCTCTATCTCTATCCTTCTCTGAAGAATATGGATCCACACTGCTCCAAGGCACATACCTCGGTGGATCTTCCAGTTCCAGTGTGAACCCTCTGGTATCCTACAAACCAGAACTCAAGTTACCAAGGAAGATGTGATGTAGAACTGAATACAGAGAATTAGAGCAGATACACATAAGAATTTAGAGAAGAGAGAGAAGGCAAACAGTATTCTCAGTAATCGATTCAATAATCAAAGGTGAATAAGTCTGCTCGGCCCCTTAATTTATAGGGAAAAATCAGAAGAATAAATGTAAATAACTAATTAAAAAAGGGAAGAAATAATAATAAGAGAAAGTTCCCAAAATAATAAAATATGAAATCGAGCAATATAAATCCTAACTATTTGTAAATCTTCATGAATAAACTTTTCCATAATGACAATCTCCATCATTTCTTCCCGACTGAAAAGAACTCTCCTCGGAGAGTAATGGTGAAGATAGTCATTCTAAAGAGCGGGATCTAGCTGGGGAAACTCATTCTCAGTAATCCATGTACCACCAATGTTTGGGCGATCCTTCTAACGAACGAGATGGGAACGAAAACAACTATCACTAGAACAATCATCCTAAAAATTGAGCATATCAGAAATACCATCACGAGAGGGAAAAATAGGTGGGAGGTAGGGAATAGGGACGGAAATGGGTGTCAAAGGACCGGTACATGCTGAAAGATTAGGGGACGAAAAGGGAGGCTCCTCAAAAGTGCCTTGGTAAGGAAACAAATCCTCAACATTGAAAACCAGACTAATATTCATAGTTTCAAGTAATTCAATTAATAGCATTCGGTCCAAGTTTGCGTAAAATACAAAAAGGGCCCGTGGCACAAGCATGCAACTTTTTAAAAGAGTTTTTAGAAAAATGCTCGGAATACACACAAATGATAATAAAATCACCTTTTTAAAATCAACTTTCCTACGATGCACATCATAAGCAAATTTATAAGATGCATTATTCATATTAATTTTTCTCCTAATATCGGCATGAAGATCACGAATATTAGTAGCAAAAGTATCGGCCGAAGCGGAGGGACGAGCATCGATAGGCAAGGGAACCAAGTCAACAGGTTAGTGTGGGATAAACCCATGCACAATCTCAAAGGGACTGTGGATCGGTTGACGAACCTATTGTATGCAAACTTAGCAGTGGGTAAGACCAAACCCCAAGTTCCAAGCTTATCATCAACTATACAAGGAAGCATATTCCCTAAACTACGATTAACCACAAGGCACATCTGTCTGCCCATTAGTTTGGGGGTGGAATGCAGAAAAAAACTTTATAGTTGTACCAAATAACTTCCAAAATATCTCTAAAAAATAACTGACGAATTTGACATCACGGTCAGACACTATTGATGTAGGCACCCCGTGGAGACGGACAATCTCGTGAAAGAACAACTTTACAACATGTGAAGCATCTGCAGTCTTAGTACACGGAATAAAATGCGTTATCTTAGAAAATTTGTCTAAGACAACCAATATAAAATCATGATCTCTACTCGTCTTAGGTAGACCAAGGATAATATCCATACAAACGTCTTTCCACGGTTTGTGAGGGATAGGCAATATAATCCCATATTGCATTTCTTAGCTTTCGCCAATTGGCATGTGCGACACTGTGAGACAATATGAGTAACATCCTTTTTGAGTGGAAGCTATTAGAACCTATTTTCGACTAAGGCAATGGTTTTGTTGTAACCAAAATGTCCTGCAAATTGTCCCCCATGCAACTCCCAAACTAAGAAGTCGCAGAAGGAAGTGCGAGGAATACAAAGCATGGATACTCAAAATAAGAAACCATCTTGAATAAAGTAGTCCACATACTTATGAGGATTCCCATTATAAACCTCCTCGAAGATAATCCCAAAATTTGGACAAGTAGCATACTCATCTTTCAGCCTTTCGAATCCTACAACGTGGACACTAATAGACTGTAAGACAAAAATAACATGACTAAGGGCATCAACAGGCTTGTTCTCCATATCAACATGGTGATTGAGAACAAAAGTATAGTCTTAAAGAAACTCAACCTAAGTGACATGCCTAAGGTTTAATTTCCTTTGAGAACTAAGGTATTTCAAAGCCTCATGGTAGAAGTACAAAATGAATTCCTGAGGCAACAAGTAGTACCGCTAATAGCTTAAGACTTGTACGATAGTGTAAAATTCCTTATCATAGGTGGAATAGTGTTGTTTGGCTTTGTTAAGTTTCTCACTAAAATATACAATAGGGTACCCTTCTTGACTTAAGATACCTACTATACCTACATCAAAAGCATCGCAAGCTACCTCAAAGACCTTAGCAAAATCAGGGTGATGTAAAACAATAATGCAAAATCGGTCATTCTATGCTTAATTTCCTTAAAAGCTCTAGTAGCAACATTAGTCCATTTGAACTTCCCTTTTTTCAAGACATCAGTAATGGGAGCAGTGATGGTGCTAAAACCTTAATAAATCGCCTATAGAAGGTGGCTAGACTATGGAAACTATGAGCTTGGGTAAGTGTCGTAGGCTGAGGCCTTTTTTTAATAGCTCGAATCTTCTCAGGCTTAGTTAAAATGCCCTATGCAAATATGGTAAATCCTAGGAAAAATAATTGCAGTTGCATAAAGGAATACTTCTTAAGGTTGGCATACAAATTGGCAAAGCAGAGTGTCATTAGAAACTGACTAAGGTAACTTAAATGTTCTTCCTTACACTGACTATAGACGAGGATATCATCAAACTAGACCACCAAAAATTTTCCTATAAAAGGACGTAATATATGTGTCATAACTCGTATAAAAGTACTAGGGGCATTGGACAATCCGAATGGCATCACTAACCACTTATACAAACCGTTTTGGGTTTTAAAGGCTATTTTCCACTTGTCTCTAGGCTTAATGTGAATCTAGTGGTATCCACCATGCAAGTCTATCTTAGAGAACCATTGGGAACCTACCATTTGGTCTAACAAATCATCAAGTAGAGGTATATGGAACCTATATTTGACAGTGATCTAATTAATCGCTTGACTATCGACACACATTCTCTAAAACCCATATGTCTTTAGGGTCAATAAAGCTGGTACAACACACGGGTTAAGACTATCACTAATAAACTTTTGTAACAATTCTTCTACTTGCCTATTCAATTCAGTACATTCCTTCGGATTTATACAATAGTAAGGTTGGTTAGGCAGTTGAGATCCTAGGACTAAGTCTATAGCATATTGAATATCTTTTAAATGAGGCAAGGTATCGGGTAGCTCATTGGGAATGACATCAACAAACTCACTTAAAATTCTAGACACTTCAGAGGGAAGGTCAATTATAGGGTTCGATTCAACATGAGAGACACCTTTGGCGGCTAAAGCTAACATATAACTTGATAACTTTATAGCAACCTCAAACTCCTGATATTTGCATCTTATGCTTAAAAACTATCTTAGGAGATAATTTTGACTCTAAAGTCTAGTCATGACTAGACTTAGCAGGGGAGCTTAATAGTTTTGCCATAGAACTAAAACATATAAAAATTCACTCGACCAAAATGGACAATAACTCTATCACACAACCAAGGACGACCTAATAGCACATGAGCCACATCCATGGGAAGAACTTCATGCCAAATACTCTCAGAATAGTCACCTAGTGTTAGAGGAACCAAACATCTTTCTGTGATAGGTAAGGAAGTCTTATCGATCCAAGCAAATTGAAAAGGTTGAGAATGAGGTGAAGGTGTTAGTTTCAATTTAGGGAGAATGGACTTAGATACGACATTCATAGTACCACCTCCATCAATGACAACTTGATATACTCTATCACCTATCTTAATAAAGGTGCAAAATATGTTGGTACACTTCCATTCATCCTTTCCCCGTGAAGTTGATAGAATGCAATGCATGGCGCTAAGCAATAGTCATCACCTATGGGGTCTTCTAAGTCCTTTTCGTCAGACTCCTCAGTCTTTGCTAAAGGATCAACCACCTGAATAGGGTTATCCTCACTAACATTCCCCACAATATGCTAAATGGATAGGTTATGATTAGGACAGTGAGAGGCGAGGTGACCCTTACCAAAATACTGGTTGCAGACTAACGATTTGGTGGGAGGATGGAGGAGGGCATATGAAGACTCTTTACTCTTCATGTTAGGGAACCTCGAGTTAACATTCTCACTAGGCTTAGACACAACTAATGGGGGAGGCCTAGACTAGGTGGAATAACTAGGTTTACCTAAAGAAACTAATCTAGACCGTGGAGACTCCCAGGTTTGAAAAGGAAACCGTTTCTGGTAAGAGAACCGAGTACACTTCTCAATCTTCAAGGCTTTATGAAAGGCCTCTTCCAAGGCCTCATGAGAGTAGATATTAATTTCGTGTTGAATTTCAGGCCTAAGACAATTGATGAACTTGCTAATTGTCACCTATGGCTGAGACGGTACACCTAGTAGACAACTCTTCAAACTTAGTGTTGTACTCGGTGACACTAAGGTAGACTGCTTCAAATTATACCACTGGCCAAATAACTATGACTGGTAGTGGGTAGGAATGTATTTTTCGTTCAACTTCAATTTCATTTCAGCCCATAAGGTAATAGGTGGTTGGCCTAAAAACTTGAGGTGGGACTGAACTCTTTGCCCTTAATGCTTGGCAGAACTTATGAGTTTCATCTTAGCAAAATGAACTCTATGGTTATATGACATGTTGTATCAGTCAAAATAGTCCTTAAGATTGGCTAACCAATCTAGGAAGGCTCCAGGGTCTAATCCACCATCAAAATTAGGAGCATCTACCTTGACTTGTTTTATTAAGTCATGCTCAAAGGGACATGCCTATTCTAGATGTTGCGGTGGTGGATGACCGTTGTGTCGTTCATATGGCCTTTCCTGCGCTCTAGGTGGAAGTAGAATCCTGTCCTCAAGTTCATCCTTAAAATGCTCAAACTCATCTGTGTCATCTAATTGAGTCTTAGGATTGACGCGAGGAGGCCGCAAATTATTAGCATGGACTAAAATGTTCACGTGATAAATTGGGTTATCCTTAACATGAATTTATTCATATTTAGGAATGCGATTTGTGTCAAGACTGCGAAGAATGCCACTATTAGTTGTTGTAGCATGGTTACTACTTGGATTTAGAGCGGCTTTGGGAAAGCTAGTGTTACTGTCAATATGACATTTCCCTAAGCTATTGACAACTCTACATAGTTCGTCCAACGTTAATTGCATGGTGTCGATTTTAGCATCCATAGCATTCAACCTAAGATCTTGTTGCTCTAGCTTATCGTTAATGCTATCCATGACCATTCTATTTTTTTTTTAATTAGAATAAGTGACTACCGATATGAGGAGAAAATAATATAAATAATGCAAAAAATAAATCAAAGTGATGCACAAATTAAGAAAATTAATGTAAATTTTTTTATTTAGGAACGCAATAAAAGAAATAAAAATAATAAGCATCGACTAGCAATTTAACTAAATAGTCCAACAGATATGAATTAGTAAAATTTTCAAAGGAGGATGATATACCTGCCCAAGATTGCTTTCACATGTTGTATTTAGGTAAATATAATTGGGTAAAAGTGTAAAATTAAATGGGTTGGCTAAGTAGGGACAATAGGTAATTGGGCTACAGGCTAGGGTTGAAGTTATTGGGTTGGGTATGGGTACTGTAGGTCGTTAATTAGGGTTTGGGCTAGGGAAGGCAGCTGGTGATAAGAGGTGACGAATGGCGGGAGCTGGAGATGGCATTGGGTAGGGGTCCAGGTTAATCGTGGTTCGATAATAATACAGTTGATATTGTATGGTACTGTTGAGGGTTGTGATCGACAATGATGAGGGTGCAATGATGCCTGGTGACGAACGTCGACGATGATTGCTGATGACGATGGCGATTGGGGCTGATGACGACGACGACGATTGTGATCAAAGGTGATTTTGGCAACGGTTGCAAGTCGATATAGAGACAACTAGTTATGATGACAATGATGATGATCATGCTGGTGAGGGTGCCAGAAGTGGCCATCATCATCTAGCGGCGGGAGAAATAGTTAACAATTTTGGGTTATTTTATTATTTTATTTTTATTTTTTTGAATGAAAATTTAATAAAAAAAAATCTGAAAATAAAATAGTGTTGAATCGCATTTGGGCTTTGATACCAAATTAATGTAGAGCTGAATTAAGAGAAGATATGAAAGAATAAAGAGATGGGGGCAAACAATATTTTCAATATTCAATTCAATAATTAAAGATAAACCACCAGTCTGTTTGACCCCTTTATTTATAGGTAAAAGTCAAAACATAAAAGGAAATAACAACTAATTAAAAAAGAAATAGTTAATTATAAGATGGAAGCATCTTGAATACTAAAATATGAAATCAAATCAAATAAGTACTATTTCTTCTAAAATCTTCATGAATGAACTTTTTCATAATGACAATCTCCATTACTAGGGATGGAAATGATCCGAGTCATTCACGAACAAGCTTGGGCTTGGCTCGTCAAGTGCTCGAATTGGGTTCATTCATTTAATAAATAAGCCAAGACTGAACAATAAAATAGGGCCCATTTGATAAAGGATCCAAGTTTGAACAATCTCTGAGTTAGCTCATTAAGAGTTAAGACTCCTTTGATTCATGTATTTGCATGCATACATATCAAAATAGAGGTATACGTTGACGTACATAAACATATATATTTCATACTTAATCTAATAAATTAAGAAAATTTTGTCATATTACTTGACTGATGCATTTTTTAAATAACTTTACTCTTTTCATATTTATAAGATTGAGTTGAAAAAGTTATATAATATCGTAATTATTTGATATATCTACTAGTTTGGGGTTATTAGTTGGCTATTATATAAGAGATTCAATTTAATAATATTTGCTTTGATATTTCATTAATAAATAATAACTAATATCCATCGATTTAAAAGAAATAAAATGTTCATAAACATGCTCGGGCTCAGGCTCGGCTCATGTCCCGCCTTGCAATTCGTGACCTGGAGACATGAGATGAAAGAAAAGGAAAAGAAGTAAAAGAAAATACTTAAATAACTTACAATACCCGTCGCGCCCCAAATTTCCAACAAAGGGCACCGCCTTGCAATTAAGTAAAGACATGAAGAAGATACATATATCTACCATTCCTAACTACTACAAATAGCTACAACCTTACAACACCTTATAAACAACCACAAAACACTGCAATGAACCACATCTATGTACACATACATCTACTCACTTATAAAACTTGATACAACTATAAACAAAAGTAAACAACCTGTTGACTAACAAAAAAATCAAGCTAAGTATTTACCAAAAAGAAAGGAAAATGTACATATACATTAACTAAACCTCGTCTATATGAGGCTACAAGAACAAGCCTATAGCTACAAAATAGGAATCCACGCTTATACATCTCCATAATCTAACAAGCGCGTCATGAGCCAAACTCCGAACCTATAAAAATATTTAGAAGATGATATACATAGAAAAAGAAAGTATTGGGTAAGAAATCAACAATATGATAAATATGATATTATGCGGTATATAAACATGTACATAAATATGTGAATGAACAAAATTATAAATTATATATGCATATAAATAGTTCATCATCCAATATGTAATACGTAAAGGTAGGTAAACAAATCCTACTAAGAACTGCAAATGCAACCATTGCAAACCCCGAATGTAACCTATGCATTCAACTCTAATCATAATTCACATAATTCTACGAATGCCTCCAAACATAAGTATGCATACAACGAGAACAAAATCTCGACTACAATTGCAACTATGAATGCATACGAGAAAAATCTCGTCTATGACTTAAAATAGAATGTTGGGGAGTTTGTAAAGTTGGTGTTGTGGAATGTTAATATAAAATGTGGCAAAATGTGGAGACGTTTGTACTATATTGTAGTTACGAGACGTAGTGTCGTGGTAAGGTTTAGCGCATGTGAGGTAGTATTCGGATAGTGTGTCATGTGTTGTAGAGAAGTAGAAAAGTGTCGTGAAGTTGTTAGAAGACTTGAGAGTTGGATTACAAGAAGTGTAGAAAAGTAAATGCGGT
>MKEJ01070665.1:0-11166 GCA_001753735.1 Embelia ribes | reverse complement strand
CATTGCTCATCTAATTTACAAACATTATTCACATTCACCATGACGACCTCCGCAACCAATTTGTAATATGTTGGCCAACCACACTAGCAAACTGTTAGTGATACAATTGAGAAAGAGCAGGGCTAGAGATGCTGTTATATAATTTCTAGAATGTTCTAAAATGTTCCGGAATATTGGACCGTTAACTCTAGATATTGGCGGTGCATGCTTAGGTGCTAGCTCTATGTGCGGGCAGGCTTAAGCGGCGACCCATAATGATTTTTGGCAAACTATACTTCATGGGGCATCCAATCATCCACATCTTCTGGGTGATGAGATATGGGGATTGGATATGAAGTTGGTAGTATCATGATCCGTAAATACGTCGAGTCAGTTAGATCTTCGTAGTTAAACGTATTCTGGCTAAAGCACTATGGATGATCCAGGGAAGTTTCAACATCGCACGCAAATAGTTCAATAGTTGCAAATGCATCTTAGTGTTTTACAAGGAAAATATTTATGAGTTGCTTTGTAAAAACATGAAGTTGGTGGTGGTGATGTAGGGGGAAGAGTAATTCCTCCGGTATTCCCGAGGACGGATGGTTGTGTTGGTCCGAAAAGATGCATCAAGGGCTTTTAAGTTTAACGCCGAGAGTCGTATGGGCTTATGGTCATCATAGATGTTGTGGTGTTGACACGAACAATTATGTTATGGCCATTAGCGAAACCAGAATTTCTGGGCTAGAGGTTGAGTCTTATTGTTCTATATAATGAGATAAATATTTTTCGTTCAGGCGGGATTTCGAAAAGTATCGAAATCTATATTGATAATTTGCAAAAATTTTTGGGGCCATGGAAAGATAAATTTTTGTAAAATCTTATAAACTTGGTTTATTGGTGGCAATTACCAGATGAAATTTCACCTGAGAAGTTTTGAGATTTTCAAGTTTAATGGGCCGCAAATCATTTACCGGCTTTCTATCACTTTTTAGTTCATAATTTGGGCTTGTACGCAAAATTAGTTAATGCTCACCTTATTATTAAGTTTATTTTCCCAACTCCGCCCACGCCAAGTATGGCCCAATTTTAGATTCTTGTTTGTTGTTGTTATTATCATTATTATTTTTTAAATTCGGTCCGACCGGTTGAATCGGAACCCGGTTCATGTTCTGGGTTGGGATGCACCGGTTATCCATTCGAAAAAGAAACACGGTATTATTTGAAAAAACTAGTGGACCCAATGGTTCGACCGCCATGTTTTGAGACCAGGGTCAAGGTTCCGCTCAACCCACTGGTCGCACAAAAAACAAATATCCCAGTATACAAACAAAACCAGTCATCCGCTCATATCCCAAATCCAGTATTCCAACAGCATATCATCCAAAAAAAAAAACTCTAATATTTTATTCAATATTCAATTAAATATCTCTCAACTTTATCTCTTAAATTAAATATATCTACTCAAAAAATATTTTTTGATAGCTTTTAAAATATGAATACTTGTCACTATATTATTTTTTATGCTTAAGATTGAACCTAGTTGCATTTCTTGTTCTACCTTTTATCTACTAATATTTATTTTAATAAATTATTAATGCATAAATTTACAATTGTACATGTGAGTATATTTGAAACTATTTGCTTATTTGTTAATGTATATAAGAAATAATGATTTGATTTGGGTCCAATTTCGATTGATCGATCGGTTGAATTAGTGACCCATGACCAGAGTACTTTTCCGGTTCGATGAACAGTCTGAGTCTTAAAACATTGCCATACACTACCAGTTTATAGGATTATGATAAGTGTATCAATGGGCCTTGATCTAATGGTAAAAAATATTCTAAAATGAACCTAATCCCCTTCTCTCTCTGAACTCTCAATCTTTTCTCCATGCAATTTTTTTCTCCTCTCTCTCCCTTATCAGAGTACCTCCACTCTCCCCACAGAGCACCTCCACCATGTGGCGCTCCTCCATCGGAGCTTGGCCTCCCCCGACCTTCTCTCCTTCTCTCCACCAGAGACGGTATCTCGTCGGCACCGCCCAAACCGCGGAGAGAAAGTTAACATGGCAGCAGAGCAGTGATAGACAACGACGATATCGGAGAGTAGACAGAGAAGGATGGAGCCAAAAGGGTTGGTGTTTCGTGTGCAGAAAGGGGAATGTTAAACTGATTTTTCTTTTATATTTAAAAAATATAGATATTAAATTAAGTGGTGGGACACTTATCATGTTTCTATGAGCCAACGATTTATGAGTCTCATACTCCATCGGTGTATGGAAGTTAAATTTATTAAAATTACATTTTAAGAATAATTTTTAGGATTATAACCATTCTTATAATTACATTTTTAAGATCAACTTTTACAATCTAAGAGCATTCACGTAGATTCCCTAATAACACTTTCCTTATTTTGTTTAGATAATCAAAAGCTATTAAGTATTATGTTTTGACTTTGCATCAGATTAACTAGTGTCAATCCAAAATAGAGTATCTCTAAAATGGTTATTCATTGCTTATAAATATAAAACTAATATATTATCTCTAGTACTATATCATTTCATTATTATACTTAATAAATTTAATATATTCTCTCCACTCTCCATTAATATTTTTAACTAAAAATATAAAATATAAAAATATTTATTTTAATATAATTAATTATTACTAATAAAATAAATTAAAATTTTAATGTTTAAAATAATTAATAAGTTTAAAACTATAAAATATAACATAAAAGTTAAAATTTTAAATATATAAAATAATTTTAATATTTAAAAATAATAAGTAATACTAATTTTATTAGTATATATGCAAAAAATTCTATTTTCCAAATTACATAATAAACATAACATTTTTTTTAATATTTAAACTATATAGTAATAAATTTTAATTCATAATATAAAAAGATAATGTTTAATTCTAAGAATTTTTTTTTTTATTAAGCATTTGTATTTATATTTTTCTCTTTTATATAATAAATTTTTATAGGATTCTATTTATATTTCCCTCCTCATTCTTTTTCTCTTTCTCTTACAATTCTTAAATATGGATTCCATTTATATTTTTTCCATTATATAATAAATTAATAAATTAAATTTAAAATTTATATTTGAAGCTAGGAAATGATATATATATCTTTATTAATATATAATTGAAATATAATATTGTTCCGTGATTATATGTAGTGGTACGTGTAGAATATTATGTGAAGAATGGTCAAAGATTTGAAAAATACTAATTTATGTAATAGAAAATGTAACAAATAATTTGTTGAATTAGGTAAAAGGGGCAATTTTATTATATGTCACATAATGTTACATATCAATTATATAGAACTCTACCATGCTAAAATAGGAAATAACGAAATAAGGCAATGTAAGATAATCCGAATAATATCAAATCATAATACTCTCCCTCAAGTTGGAATATGAAGATCTGTAATACCCAACTTGCGAGAGAAAAACTGATGAAGATCTCAGCCAAATGGCTTGGTGAAAATATCAGCAATTTGAAGATGGCTAGGAGTGAACTACGGATCAATAAGCCCCGAGATGAGCTTTGCACGAACTAGATGGCAGCCGATCTTAATATGCTTTGTGCATTCATGAAAAATTAGATTGCACACAATCTATAAAGCAACTTTATTATCACAATGCAATGGAATAGACCATTTGACAAGAACCACAAAGTCGTGTAATAGAACTTTCAACCAAATAAGCTCGCAAGTGGTAATAGCCATAGCTTGGTATTCAGTCTTAGCGGAAGAACGAGAAACAACATCTTATTTTTTCGATCACCATGAAATAGGACTCGAGTTAAAATAATTAAAAAACCTGTGATAGAGCTTCTAGCGACATGGCAACTATCCCAATCAGAATCAATGTAAGCTCTAAGTTGCAAATCATTGGATGGGGAGAAAAAAAGACCATGATCAGGAGAAAACTTAATATAACACAAAACTGGCTAAGATGATTAACTACAAAGCTGATATCCAAGAGGGTGATGGTCAAGTACATAAGTCGTCTAATAAGATGATGATAAATGCTAGGATCAAGCAATGGTGTGCCTTAACCTGGGTAAAGGCAAAGATTATGCTCCATCGAAAAAGTAATTGGGCTGGCCTCTAACTGGCCTGAGTCATGTAAGATATCCAAAGCATATTTGCGTTGCAATAAGAAGATACCCGAAGGAGAACGAACGACTGCCAATCCTAAGAAATACTTTAATTGTCCAATATCCTTAATGAAAAGACGGCCAACTAAAAATTGCTTAATAGCAGCAATGCTATAAGGATCGTTACCTACAATGATAATATCATCCATATATGCCAATATAGCAATAAAAGTACAACCTGGAATGCTATAAGTATCGGTACCCTACTAAAGCGAGTACAGATGATTGCTTGGAGTACCAGTTGCGTAATGTCTGCTTAAGCCCAAAAAGAAACTTATGCAAACGACACAAACGGTACTCATCCTGTCTCAAAAAACTAAGAGGAAGAGACATGTAAACTTTCTCATCAAGATCACCGTGAAGGAACGCATTATGAACATCAAACTGATGTAACCGCTAATAGCAGTAGCAACAATGGATAACAAAGATCGAATGTAATCAGTTTGGAAACTGGAGCAAATGTATCATGAAACTCCAATCTCTCGAGTTGTATGCAACCTTTGGCAATTAAATGCGCTTTATGGCACTCAATTGTCCCATTGGCACGTAGATTTGTCTTATATACCCACTTACAATCTATCGGTTTCTTGCCAGGTAGAAGGGGGGCCAATGTCCAAGTACGATTGGCCTCAATGGCCTTCAACTTAGATTGCATAGCATCATGCTAGTGTGAATGTCGTATGATGGCAAAATAAGTAGTAGGATAAAAAACATGTGTAACAGATATCATAAAACCCCAATGCTGATTAGAAAAATTAAGAATAAGAGTGAAAAGAGGAGATTGGGCATATTGTTGGGCAAGCCGCAGATAAAACAATAGTAAGTACATTGGGTAGGGGTGGTAAAGTAGGACAAACAAAATCACAGAGTAGTTTAGGGCAGGCAATGGTTCGCCATGGGCGGTTGTTGGTAGGTGCAATTAGTGAAGTTGGAGCTGGGTGACTCGGGTGTGGGTCCAAGTTTGTGGAGGGACCAGAGGTAGGAAGCATGTTAGTTAAGTTACCGAGTAGTGGGCTAGCAGGGCTAGAGTCAGAGGGAACCGGGTCTTGGGTTGAGTATTGCTAGGCTGGGGGGACAAAGGGTAATAGGCCGGTTAGTATTAGGCTGGATGCATAATAGGGTTGACTTTGGGGGATGGTTGATTATGGGGCTAGTGAGCCTTGTTGGGTTGGGATTTGTTAGTTATGTGGTAACACCATTATTGGGTTTGAATTAGTGGGCCGAAAGTTATGGGGTGGATCAAAATAAGGGTTGGATGATTAGGCTTAAGTAGGAAGGATAAATGGGCCATGAGGGGTAAAAGTGTTATAGTGTAGGTAATGGGTATTAGAGTGACAATGGTGGGATAGGTTAGGTAGAGAGGTTTCGGTGATGGCATTATGATACGGAAAAATATCCTCATGAAAAGTAAGTGATCATAAGGATACATAAGTACGAAATTTATCACAGCCCGATTTCAAGATCAAAAACACGAAATGCCTTATTAGTACAAGGGTAGCCTAGGAAAACACATTTTACCATATATGGTTGAAATTTATCATGGACCGATTTCAAAGTTTGACCATAACAAAAACAACCAAGTAGGCTCTGTGTTAAAAATAAAATAAAATATATAGAGAGATAGAGTGTGGCCTTTTAAAGTAGTAGATGGTGCGCAATTAATTAAGTGTCAACGGTAACGATACATTTGACCCAACATGAAAGTGGGAAATTAGCATGAAAACGTAAACATCGAGCCACATTGAGAGTTGATACTTACGTTCAACGACTCCATTTTGTTGCAGCATTTCCATGCAAGTAAGTTCATGTAACACTCCATTCTCATTGAATAATCCCGAGTTTGAGAAAAAGTAAATTCAGAACCTTTGTCTGTGCGAACATGATGGGACGTTATTGTGTTGGGTTTTAACCATAACAAAGAATTTTCATAAGTAAAACAAAATGTTGGATTTTTATTTCATCAAATAAACCCAAGTAAGATGGGAATATTTATCAATTATTGTCAAAAAATAATGTGAATCGTCGCCAGACCGAAAAGAGTAACTTCCTCAAATATCAATATAAACACGATTAAAAATAAACATACTCGTGATAGGCAAATTGCTAAATTTAATTCAAGAATATTTTCCTCTTTCACAACTGTCACAAAGAGGTAATTTACTTGGTAAAGTAATAAATTTAGGAATTCCTAATCTAGCAGGGTGACCTAGACTTTGTTGCCAAAACTCAAAGGTAGGAGAAGCTTGATATGCAGAGGCAGCAAGGGTAGGCTTGAGGGAGTAAAGGCCGTCCCAACATTCACCCACTCCAATTTGTGTTTGAGTAGTGACATCCTGAAAAATACAAGAGGTGGAAGATAAAATAACAATTAGATTGTGGATTTTAGCAAGTTGACTGGCGGATAATTTGGAAGGTATAAAATATTTTGTAAAATTAAATTGGAGGACAAAGCAACTGTGTGCCTTGAACATGAATGGGTTCACCAGTAGCGACATTCACTGATTTAGGTATTCTGTCTCCAAAATTAGAGTAAATGGTAGTAAGTGGGCAACACGACATATGTTGTGACAACTATGCAAATATTATTTGTATTAATGTAAGGAGAAGATATACTAGCGAAATTGGCAGGAGGAGAGACATCTGTGTCATAAAATTCAGAGATATAAGGGCTCGCATGGAGAGATGTAACCCAATTTCCCTTAGTAGAGTCACGCTGTGCTCGGCGTCAATCAATGTCATCCAATGAAAACATTCGACCCGCCCACCATTTGGGATACCCATTTAGAACAAAACATGTATCTTTATTATGTCCTTTTCCATCACATACTTCACATGGGTTATCATCCAAAGCGGGGAAAAAATGGGTTTGTTCGTCAATTATTTTGGTGATTCTAGACTCTGAAAAACACCCACCAGTAGGCTGTCTACCTGTACTGGGCCCATTATTGGGCCAGCTGGTGCTACCGTAATTATTGGGTTGGCTGCTGCTGCTGTGATTGTTGGGTCGGCTGTTGCTATTATTGTTGAGCCGCTGCTGCCCAAGCCGGGCTTTCGAATGGGCTGTTGGCCCCTGCGACTTGGCTGGTGACTTTGGGCTGGCTGATGCTGCCCCGCAATGAGCCTAACATTGTTTGAGGTGTTTGTTACTTGTATTCCTTGTTAAAATTCTTCATAGCGAACAGTAGAACACACTTTGGAAAGTTCATGTCGCCGATCTGTGGCCAAAATAGAACTACAAATATTTTGGTAAGAGTCATTGAGGCCGAAGAGAAATTGAAATACCTTCCGAGCAGATTGTTTAGCATCAATGGATCTAAGTAGACCACATGTGCATATATTTGGGGAGTCAACTAAGGCGAGTTCCTCCCAAAGCTCTGTTAGTGTGGTGTAATATTGCGTAATGGTTTGCATCCCTTGACGTGGAAGGATGATGTTGCATTTGATCCAATAAATGGCTGCACTATTGTTTTGCGTGAATGGATCATGCAAAACATTCCAAAGCTTGACGGTGGTGTTGATGTAATTAAGATTGCACAAAAGTGAAGGCTCTACGCTTCTAATCAGCTAAGATAGCACCATATCACTACAGCGGTCCCATAAGTTGGCAAGCATAGGATCATTCTCGGGTCGAAGGATAGTACCGGAAACAAAGCCATATTTATTCTTGACGTTCAACGCAGGCTTCATGCTACGTTGCCAAGTGTGATAATTATCACCATTAAATATAGTGGTTGTCAGAACAAGATTCGGTCCCCCAACGGGGTGTAAATAATATGGGTATTGAGTATCATGGTGGTTTGTGCTTGATGGTGAGACTGTAGCTACAGTCGTGGGTATGGTTGCGTCATTTGTTGTTGTAATAGGTGCTGGGTCATTAAGAGTTTGGTTAGGTGATTTGTCGCCAGCCATGGCAGGCGGCGGCGGCGAGGCAGTAAGAAAATTAGAGCTAGTTATTTTGGATAGGATTTGATACCATGTTAAATAATAGTCCATTACTTAACACTAAAAGGACCCATTAGTAGTAAGGAGAGGAACATGTTATATAGCATGGGGGTATATTATATTTATTCGACGTGAGATGTTTAATAGTTTCCATATCGGAAATAGATTTATAGGGAAACGAGTTCACGGGTCAAGAGAGTATTTGGTAACTATGAATTTTCATTGTATTATTTAAGGGCTTCTTCTTATTATATCGGACTTCTATTTTACATTATGAGCAAGAACTAGAATTATACTCAGATTCAGGAAGTTATTGACAAGCTATGCGTAATGCACAACAGGTAGTGATTTTCTTGTCTATAAACCAACGCCTAATATATCTTAAAATTGCTAGAATTTTTGTTAAAACTGTGTCAATATCTTTGCGGATATGGGCTTGAATTTTGGATTATGACCTATGGGTATGTTTGGTGCAAGTTTGGTACATTCCGTAGAACTTTGTTACTTGAATAATCGTTCGTCAGGGAATCATTTGTCCTATTTTTAGGCAATTAATGTTTGGAAAACTTTGGAAAAACTTACTTTTGTGCTTAACCAAATAAGACTTGTGTGAAACTGCAACCCCTTAGAGCATATAACTCTTAGCCCAATTATTCGTTTTAAGCTGAAGTACCTCTGATAACAGGTTTAATGAATTCATTTCTTCAGGCCATTGAACATGAAAAGTAGGGCTGTGGTTATTAATACCACGGAACAGTGTGCTTGTTGAGCAAGTATAGTAAGTGCAAGTTTAGTTTTAAAATCCCTATTAAGATTAGAGTTTTATACTTTTGTGAACATTTAGTGTTTATTTTTGTTTTTTTTATGGCAATGGTTTGCCAAATAAGGGTCTTTTTCTGCCGGTGGTGTTGCATGTTCGATTAGTTTCCTTGTAAATTGAATTCTTATCCAGACAATATGTTTGGGACTGGGATTTTCTTGCTGTCTATTTGATGTAGAACTGAATACAAGAATTAATCAACAATGAACTCAGGAATATTACAAAAAGAGGAGGGAAATTAGAGAAAAGAAGGGAAAGAAGAGAGAAAGAGAGAGGGGCAAATAATATTCTCAATATTCAATTCAATCATCAAAAGGGAAAGAAGATAAGAAGAGAGATGGGCAAACAATGTTTAGGACGACGATTGCCATCATTTCTCCCCGGCGGAAAAGAAATCTCTCTCGGAGAGTAATGGTGAAGGTAAGCATCCGAAAGAGTTGGATCCAACTGGCAAAACTCAGTCTTGATGATCAAAGTAGCATCAATGACCGGGTGATCCTCCAACGAACAAGGTAGTAATGAAAATACCATGACGGGAGGGTAAAATGGATGGAAGGCGGGGAATAGGGGCGGGAATGGGTGGCGAAAGACCGGTACTTGTAGAAAGATTAGGGGACAAAAGTAGAGGCTTGAAAGTGCCTCGGTACGGAAACAAATCCTCAACATTAAAAATAGGACTATATTCATAGTTGCAGGTAATTCAAGTAAATATGCATTTGGTCCAAGTTTGCATAAGATATGAAAACGTCCCGTGGTGCGAGCATGCAACTTTTAAAAAAAGTTTTTTGGAAAAAGCTTGGAACACACTTTAACCATAGCAAAATCATCACAGCAGAAATAAATTTATAATATGCATAATTCATATTAATAATTTGTCTCCAAATATAGGTATGAAGATGATGAATATGGCTAGCAAAAGTATCGGCCGAAACGGAGGGACAAGCATCGATTGGCAAGGGAGCCAAGTCAATAGGTTGGCGCGGGACATACCTATGCACAATCTCAAAAGGACTCATATCGGCAGAGCAAATGACGGAACTATTACACGCAAACTTTGCCGCAGGTAAACCAAATCCCAAGTCCCAAGCTTATCACCAACTATACAACGAAGCATATCCCTTAAACTGCGATTAACCACTTCTGTTTGTCCATCAGTTTGAAGGTGGAATGCGGAAGAAAACCAAGGAGTTGTGCCAAACAACTTCCAAAATGTCTTCCAAAAGTAACAAACATGATAAAATGCGCCATCTTAGAAAACCTGTCTATGACAACCAATAAGAATCATGACCCCTAGTCGTCTTAGGTAGACCCAGAACAAAATCCATACTAATGTCTTTCTACGGTTCGTGAGGGACAACAAAAACGTGTATAACCCCATGTTGCACTTCTTGGCTTTCGCCAATTGGCACGTGTAACACTGTGAGACAATATGAGCAACATCCTTTTTGAGTGAAGGTCAATAGAACCTATTCTCAACTAAGGCAATGGTTTTATTAGGACCAAAATGTCTTGCAAGTCCTCCCCCATGTAGCTCCCAAATTTAAAAGTCGCAGAAGGAAGTGCGAGGAATGCAAAGCTTAGAAGCTTAAAATAAGTACTCATCGTAAATAAAAAAATCCACATTCCACTCATCTCTGGGCCTAATGCAAATCTGGTGGTACCCATTATGCAAGTCCAGCTTTGAGAACAATTGGGAACCTGCCATCTGATCTAAAGTCGAGGTACAGGAAACCTATACTTGACGGTAATCTTATTAATAGCTCAACTACCGACGCACATTCTCCAAGACCCATCCTTCTTAGGGATCAATGAGGTTGGTATAGCACACGGGCTAAAACTATCCCTAATAAAACCCTTTTGTAACAATTCTTCTACCTACCTATTCAGTTCAATACGTTCCTTAGGGTTCATACGATAGTAAGGTAGGTTAAGCAGTTGAGATCTTGAGACTAAGTCTATAACATGTTGAATCTCTCTCATAGGAGGCATGGTATTGGGTAGCTCATCGAGAGTAACATCACGAAACTCACTCAACAGTTTGAACACTTCGGGGGGAAGGTTAACTATAGGATTCAACTCAACAGGGGAGACAACCTTGGTAATCAAAGCTAGCAAAAAACTTGGTGACTTTCCAATAGCCTCAAGCTTCGGTTTACTTAAGATTTGTATCTTATGCTTAAGAACTATCTTATGAGATGATTTTGGCTCTAAAGTCTGGTTACGATTAGACTTAGAAGGGTTGAGCTT
>MKEJ01070662.1:0-11845 GCA_001753735.1 Embelia ribes | reverse complement strand
GGCACTGGTAAAGTGCTATATTAGAGGTTTGCAGACTTAGGATCAAGAGATACTTGCCACATGTCGGACCGCGATTAGGACGATTGGTCTTGAGGAGCAGGTTCTTGACCACCCAAATCCTATCCATGATCCTACACAAGTTCAACCTTCCCAAATGAAGGTTGCACAAAGAGGTAGACGGGGTTGAGGTGGATGAGGACGTAGATGAGGACGAGATGGTATAGGAGCTCTCCCGCATGACCCAATTGTTCCAATCAGGCCTATTTATTATCCAGATCTTATCGAGGCGGTACCTTAACATCAGCTAGATATTCCCCATGCTTTCTACATGTCACCCGAGTTGCATATGGATATACCTTCCTCTCCAGCTCCAACTCCAGCTCCAGCCCCAACTCCAGCCCCAGCCCCAGCCCCAGCTTCAGCATCGGCATCAGGTTCTGGCATCCCTTCTGCATCAGCTTTAGGTCCAGCATCGACATTAGCATCAGCATCGCAGATGACACCTTTCACTTATTACATATTAGTTAGATCTAGTTTCAAGATAAATGTATCATTTATCAATTTTGTAATGTGTTCATTTCAATGCAACATTCAGACAATAATCATTGGCATGATATGATAGTAGAGGATACACCATCTAGTTTTCCGCGATTACGATATGACCAGAAATATTAGCACCAGTACAAGAGGGGTTGTTCTTCCTCTAGTAGTTCAGTTTATGTTGACCGTCCTACTGACGACGATATGCCAAACCAATCTACGCAGCCGGATGTTCCCCAACTACAACCTCCTACACAACCGCAATATGCCGAGCCGCCTCACCGAAGATCAATGAGAAATCTAAGGCCAGTTCTTTATTTTACTAAGGAGCAACATAGACGACATTCATAATTTATTTCATAATTTGTAGTAATAGCGATCGTGTATATAAATTTTGTTGACATGCAATTTTTATTTTTTTTATGCATATCCATAATTTTTTATTTGTTTCATATTATTTTCATACATGTTAGCTGTTAAAAAAATAGTTTGATTTTTATTATACAAGAAATTTTTGTTATTTTTTGTTTTTGAAATTGATTTGGTATGGTTTAGCAATTTTTCGTCACTACCACTGGCAACTTGATATTATCTTCTGAGTATTTCACCATTAGCATTGGCAATTCATTAAAAAAAATAATTTTTTTTAAACATTTCGCCACTAGTAATGGTGAATTACATAATTTTTTTTGCATATTTCGCCACTAGTGATAGCGAATTGTAAGAAAATTATTTTTCATATTTCGCCACTATCTGTGACAAATTACATCTAATAATTTATATATTTCGCCACTACTAATAGCAAAAATTATTCAAATTCTTCACTTTTCGCCATTGGTAACGACGAATAATACAAGTATACCATTCCTCCATTTTTTTCTATAACTGTAGCATTTTAATAAATTTGGGCCCCATGTGGCCTAAAAAAAAACCCTCTAATTTTGGCCCTCCAAAGTAGTTGTCTATAATGCTCAACCTTTTAATAATTTTACGATCCCTTTTTCGATTTTTGGCTCCGTCTCGATCTTATGTTTTTTGCTTCTCTTTCATTTTTCTTTCATAAGTCCCAAACTCGCCAACGCCATCAAAAAAATCCAAGAAATATAATTGAACTCAGGAACACGGATTTGCACAAGCAAACAAAGAAATACTCAGTTTACAAATCCTTGTTCAAAACATATCATTAAAAAGTCCCCAATTCGACACAAAGCAAGGTAAACCCACACGGAGTAAAGAAGCTAGATATATCATACAGGAAATTTTTGTCACCGTCAGTTTGAAACAAACAATAAAAGATACCAAGGAGACGTCATATATGAGGTTTTCACAAGACTACTGTGGCATTAACAAATTACAAAATCCCATAAAAAGATCATTAATTGTACTGCAAAGTTAAGATGTAAGTGCCAATACTAGCTAAACACAGAAGCAGTAATCGCGGGTCAGCTGGCTGATAGGAGAAGAAAATATATTTTCTTATTCTTTCCATTTAAATTCTATTAATCCAGATGGAAAAATATGTAAATGTGTATGTCTTAAATAATAGTTCCATTGGATATAGATGAAACCTTGCAAACACCAGATGATGTGGTAAATGGTACGTCTTTGTAGCAAGCAATGAGCTCACCATCCGTATGTAAGTCAACTTGAACTGTTTCCCATACCTTCTTTTTAGGGTTTAGAACATCATCAATATCACCTCCAAAACCTGGAAATGTCACTCTCTCCCCAACTGCAGCAGACTCGGGAGGTTCCACTAATTCAACCTGAATTATTATTAACAAAAAGCAACACTTCAAATTCTATCCAGAAATAATTGAATCTGATATGTTACAATATGATTTGGGAAAAAGATGTCTCCAACTAGATATGCATTGAAACCCAAGTGACGAAACATGTAAAATTACGCAGAATGTAATGACATCTCGATAAATGGTGCTCCATTTATTTTCCAGAGAAGCAACGGTTTTTTGTAATTGGCAATAAGGAATAAAAAAAGAAAAACTGCTAATGCTTGTTTTGGGAACTCAGGTTTTAAACACTCTGCATTTCACTAAGTTTCCACAGAACTAGTATTTTGAAAACAATCAGAAGTACCTTCTCTTGCATATGTACCAAATACTGAACAGCTTAACAACTTGAAGATTTTATTCCTAAAACTAGTACAGTACCAGCATCTGCAGGAAGTACCTCTGAAAGCAATTACCAAATAGCAAAACTTTTATCCTACACAGGTAGAACTCCCATTTCACGCATGAGACGTTCAATTTAAAAGGAAAATATATTGCCGAATACTAGAAACGCAAAATGACCAAGTGTTTTTCATGGAAATTAAATAGGTAACTCCAACACTTGGGCACATATCATATAAGTTAGTATATAGCCCAGCAAGGATCAGTCAGCTATCTTATGATACGAGAAATCCCTTGACTATAACATAACCTCCACAAAAGCTCTACTGAATCTAGAATAGTTATTTGTGTTAGTGTCCCAACATAAACCAAGCACGCCAACTGAACAGCCAAAGCAATGGTCTATAAGAGAAGTGTTCAGCTACGGAAATTCAAAAATATCAAGCAACAATTTCAGCAGTATGTAACATAACAGAAACATTGCATTACTACTTACTTTTGAGCGATCACTGTTGGATGCAGCCAGAACCATTGCGTGTGATTTAATTCCCCTCATGGTCACTGGCTTCAAGTTGCAAAGAACACAAACTCTACGATCCTGTCAAAAGAACACCAAAATTAGAAAAGGAGCCAACAATAGGCCAGTTGGGAGCTTGTCGGGACAATGGATGGACAAAAGCCCAAGGCCTGAGAGGCTTAGGTCTTAGGTAGTATTTTAGGTCCGATTAGGCTGAATCAGGTCAAATATTTTAGACCCGATAAAATAACTGGTCCAGGATTGAGATTCAATGTCAAAAGCTCACAAGGATCGCCACAAAGTATTTATAAGACAATATAAGCTTCGTTACAAGATGTAGGCCCAATGTCCGGGCCAGGCAAGGACAGATTTTCATAAGTTTTTCAGTGTGAATCGGCCCAAAACCAGCCCGATCCGACTTTTGAGCACTTCTAGTCTGGCTCATATGTTTTTGCTAACTTGATAGCTTCTTAAAATGGAGTTTTTATCTGAAAAATCCCCGCTCCACCCTTTTCGCTTTGTATAAGCCGAGTGTTAGCAAACTATAGGCTGCAAACCTATAATCAGGAAAGATAGAACTTCTTTTTGTTTTTTTTACAACATTGGGGTACTTTTTTAATACCACTAATAATGAAGTAAATTTCAAGTCATATTTTTCACAAAGTTCTATTGTGCCAAATCTACTAGCATGACCACTGACCAAAATGCGACGCCTCAACTTTTCAAAAAGACAGCCACCCTGAAATGGTGCCAAAAATTCTTAACTGTAGCCCTCAGTTTTTGGCTTATGAATTTCATGACTAGAACTTTGTTAACAAATCAGGTAACAAATGAAGCCAAAAAAGCATAAGAAACAAGATTTGGCAAATTATGAACGAGGAAAATGTGGAGAACAGAATACCTGCATGCCTTCCAGGGGGATATACTTGACAAGTCCACTGACAACAGTTCGTGGTTGTCCTTCCCCCACATCAATCTCCTCCACATATAACGAGTCGGCATCAGGATGTTTCTGAACCTTTGTAATAAGACCAACACGGATATCAAGTCTACTTATGGAGATTTCTGCTTCAGCACTGGCTTTGGGTTTGACCGCAGTAACAGGTTTTGAAGGTCGTTTCTTACTCTTTCCATCTGTAAAAGCAAAAGCCTCGGTTCCACAAAAAAAACTAAAACCACTAGAAAAGAAAACTTCTGACATGTTGAAGAACCAAGAAAAAGTTGACTTATACTTGACAGTTTAATTGATGTCCGAAAATAAAAAATTTCCTATGTTCAGACTGCCTCATTAAAATCATCTATAGTGCGCACACAAAACATTCGAGGGACATTGTGCAAGTTCTCTGCTAAAACAAGAATGAGCATATTTATAGTAAAATATTTTGTTTTTGTCAAAAGAAAAGGGAACGCATTTAATGAATAACATAATCCACAATCTGACAAGTAATATGACACAAATTAATTTCATGTCATCGAATAGAAATACCAAATTCTCAACCTGATTAAATCATATCCAATCAAATGAACAAAGTAGGACTATTTAAAAAAAACAACATAACTTTCTTGAAGAGAAACATTTAAAATTTCAGCAATTAAAACAAGAAATTTAAAAGGGAAAAACGGTTGCAAAAAGAGTATAACCTGATATATCTGTCAGCTTTAATTTACCAGCGAGCTCCTTAGCTTCGGCTTCAGCCTTTAGAATTCTGTCAGCTTGACTTCCAGCAAACCTTAGTCTGAACTGCTCTACTTCTTCATCTTTCTGTACACCCAATTTCCAATAAATAAGTACGTTGTCTGCCCAATCTACCAACATGTTTAACAGACTGCAGACAGTTAAAAATAGTATCAGTTATACCAGTTCCTTAAACAATGGCTCTGGTGTTCCAATTTTGTGACCAGCTGGTAAGAACTCCCAGGGTCTCTTTGCCCTTTCAATAACTCCTTTTTCAATGGATAAAGAACCTTCCAATCCATGAGGCAAATTTAGCTGCTTTAGTACCTAAAGGGGCATATAGGGACGTTAAATCACTTTGTCATCTACATTCTTAAGCTATGAGCAAGTAGAACAATATTACGTCATAATTTCCAAAAGCCCTCCCACTGACACCCTCACATTCTTTTGTTTGGAAGCTAAATTCACTAATTATGCTTTACTTTTCTGAACCCAGAATATTCGCCTGTTGTGATAAATACAAATTGTTGACCGCAACCACATTTAAAATTTTAAGCTATAGGCAAGAGGGATAATATTATAGTTTAATGCCTTCAACAAAGGCGAGAAATTTGATTCCGTATCAAGAACATAATAACTAACAACTCACAATACTACAAGGAACACCCAGCAATTACCTCTAGCGAAAAAGATGGCATAAAAGGTTCTAAGAGACTCGCTAGTAGATACACAACCCCCGCTGAAGTCTTCATGACTACTTTACACGAAGTTTGGTCCTCCTTGTAAAGCTTCCAGAATGTGCTCTCCTATATAGCAAATTGAGAATACAATTGATTGTTTGGAAACAGGGAAGAGAGCTTCACGACCATTGTTTTGCAAGGGGTACAACAAGAACTAGAACTCATTGCAAACAGATGCCAGAAAGAACAACAGGCTTACTTGCAGATAAGCATTTCCTTCACCCGATATACTCATCGCAATTTTCAATCCTTGCTTCAGTTTAACCTGCAGCAAATGATTAACATGACTGACTGAAAATCAAAGAAAACTGGCATTCGAGGTCATCTCCACATTAGATAGTAATAAATTTAGCAGCTATCAGAACCTTTTCCATGGCTTCAACATATTGCTCAACAAAATCACCAACTTTTTCTCCAAATATCTTCGTTAAGGAGTGTAATTCTGCCCCTGGAGCATCAGGAATTATGGAACAGTATCCCACACCTTTGCTTTCTTCTGTTGCTGTCAATTTGAATTTTTTCTTAGCAGGAGGCCAAAAATGTGCTCAAACAATAGAACAAAATATTTCACCAAATTGACAACAAACACAAAGCCCAATTGATGTAGAACTGATTATGGAGAATTAATTAATAGCAAACTCAGAATTTTACATAAAGAAGAGAAGAAGGGAAAGAGGAGAAGAAAAGAGGGGGAAATTAATATTCTCAGTGATCAATTCAATATCAAAAGTGAACCATCAGTTTGTTTAGCCTCCTTTATTTATAGGGAAAAGCCAAAACATAAAAGGAAATAACAACTAATTAAAAAAGGGAAATAATCACAATTATCAATATCGGATGATACATGATATGTATCGCACGATTCAAATCGAATTGCAGCCTCTCCTTGTGTATTGGAGAGGCGTATCGAAAAATTATGAAAATTGATCGAGATAGCAGGGAATCACACGATACACAGCTGTATCGTATCGCCGACAATATAGTGCTATTTTAAATTATTTCAAAAATAAAAATTAAAAGGAAATCAAGTAAATAAGTAAGCTCAATCGTCAATTCCTTATTCAACTCGCTGCACACATACCTTAATTTATTCAATCCGTTCATCGCTTTAAAAAGCCCTCTTTTCTTTCCTTCCGGAGGTGAGTCTCTCTCTCTCTCTGTTTATGTTTGGTTTATGATTGTCTGTATATGTGTGACCATGGTCCGTGTATTAATATTTTGTTTAACCCTTTTTTATTACAATTATTATATAATATTTTTCCCCTTTTTCAAAAGAGAATTCAAAATTTTCCAAAAAATTATTAAAAATACACCAATTAGAAATAAGTTCTTCTTAGCACTTATAAAACTATCTCCAGGATACTTAAACCTTATTGCCCACCCTCCAAGAATTTTCATTAATAAAGCAACTATCCCATTTAGATCAACTCTAACTCCAAAAATTACCTCATATTGTACTTTAATTTCTAAAAATAGTAACTCAAAATGAGAAATTTATGGCTATTACATTATATATCCTTTTTTTTATTATAATAATATAATAATTACTATATAATATTTTCTCCTTTTTTCCAAAGTCGGAGTCTAACAGTCTCCAAAATTTTTCAAAAACTTCCTAAAACTACATCAATAGAAATAAATTATTCTTAACCCTTATTTTATAGGCAATATCAGGGATATTCAACTCTTGCTACCCATCTTTCATGAATTTTAATTAATAAAAGACCATCTCTTTTAGGTCAACACTAACTTTAAAAATTACCTCATTCTATACTCTTAACTTCTAAAAATAGTCAGTCAAAAGGAGAAGCTTCTAGCTATTACATTATATATCTTCAAGTGATATATATATTTTTAACATAAATAAATAATAGTATTGTGTTAAAAAATCTTACGATATACAATGCGAAATGAGACAATATAGAAAAATATAAAAAACGATACGGAACCGAAACACAATTTGATAACCTTGGAAATAATTAATAATAAGGAAGTTTCCTCAATACTAAAATATGAAATCAAATCAAAAAAATCTTAATTATCCTTAAATCTTTGTGAATAAACTTTTCCATAACGATGATGTCCATCATTTCTCCCCGGATGAAAAGAACCCTCCTCCGGAGAGTAATAATGAAGGATCCAACTAGCAAAACTCGGTCTTGGTAATCCATGTAACATCAATGTCTGGGCGATTCTTCCAACGAATGAGGTAGCAACGAAAACCACCATCACTAGAACAAACATCCTCAACATCAAGCACATTAGAAATACCATTACGAGAGGGGAAAACGGGTGGAAGGCGGGGAAAAGGGGCAGGAATGGGTGTTGAAGGATCGGTACCTACAGAAAGATTAGGGGACAAAAGGGGAGGCTCGAAAGTGCCTGGGTAAGGAAACATATTGTCAACATTGAAAACCGGACTAATATTCATAGTTGCAGGTACTTCAATTAAATATGCATTCTGTCCAAGTTTGCGTAAGATACAAAAAGGGCCCGTAGCGCGAGCATGCAGCTTTTTAAAAGAGTTTTTAAGAAACTGCTCGGAATGCACACGAACCATAACAAAATCATCACCTTTAAAAATCAACCTTCCTACGATGCACATCATAAGCAAATTTATAAGATGCATTATTCATATTAATTTTTCTCCGAATATCGGCACGAAGGTCACGAATATGAGTAGCAAAAGTATCGACCGAAGCGGAAGGACGAGCATTGATAGGCAAGGGAACCAAATCAACAGGTTGGCGAATGACATACCCATGCACAATCTCAAAGAGACTCTTACCGGTAGAGCGGTTAACTATTATACGCAAACTCAGCCGTAGGCAAAACTAAATCCCAAATCCCAAGCTTATCACCAACTATACAACAAAGCATATCCCTTAAACTGCGATTAACCACTTCTGTTTGTCCATCAGTTTGAAGGTGGAATGCGGAAGAAAACCAAGGAGTTGTGCCAAACAACTTCCAAAATGTCTTCCAAAAGTAACAAACGGAATAAAATGCGCCATCTTAGAAAACCTGTCTATGACAACCAATAAGAATCATGACCCCTAGTCGTCTTAGGTAGACCCAGAACAAAATCCATACTAATGTCTTTCTACGGTTCGTGAGGGACAACAAAAACGTGTATAACCCCATGTTGCGCTTCTTGGCTTTCGCCAATTGGCACGTGTAACATTGTGAGACAATATGAGCAACATCCCTTTTGAGCGAAGGCCAATAGAACCTATTCTCAACTAAGGCAATGGTTTTATTAGGACCAAAATGTCTTGCAAGTCCTCCCCCATGTAGCTCCCAAATTTAAAAGTCGCAGAAGGAAGTGCGAGGAATGCAAAGCTTAGAAGCTCGGAATAAGTAACCATCACGAATAAAGAAGTCCACATACTCACGACAATTACCATTACGAACCATCTGGTGGTACCCATTATGCAAGTCCAGCTTTGAGAACAATTGGGAACCTGCCATCTGATCTAAAGTCGAGGTACAGGAAACCTATACTTGACGGTAATCTTATTAATAGCTCAACTACCGACGCACATTCTCCAAGACCCATCCTTCTTAGGGGTCAATAAAGCTGGTACCGCACACGAGCTAAAACTATCCCTAATAAAACCCTTTTGTAACAATTCTTCTACCTGCCTATTCAGTTCAATACGTTCCTTAGGGTTCATACGATAGTAAGGGAGGTTAGGCAGTTGAGATCCTGGGACTAAGTTTATAGCATGCTGAATATCTCTCATGGAGGCAAGGTATTGAGTAGTTCATCGGGAGTGAGATCACGAAACTCACTCAACCATCTGGATACTTAGGAAGGAAAGTCAACTATAGGGTTCGACTCAACAAAGGAGACAACCTTGGTAACTAAAGCTGACATATAACCTGATGACTTTCTAGCAGCCTCGAACTTCGGTTTACCTAAGATTTGTATCTTATGCTTAGGAACTATTAGGAGAAGATTTCGGCTCCAAAGTCTAGTCACAACTAAACTTAGTAAGGATGAGCTTAATAGTCTTGCCATTGAATTGAAACATATAAGAATTATCTCGACCAAAATGGACCACATCTCTATCATACAACCAAGGACTACCTAACAGCACAGCCACATCCATGGGAAGAACATCACACAAAATGCTCTCAAAGTAGTCACCTAGTGTTGGAGAAACCAAACATCTCTCCGTGACAAGTAAAGAAGTCTTATCAACCCAAGCAACTCGAAAAGGCTGAGGGTGAGGTTGAGGTGTCAGTTTCAATTTAGGGAGACGGGATTTAAACAAACATTCATAGTACTACCCCGTCGATGACAACTCGACATACTCTATCACCTATCTTAACAAAGGTGTTAAAGATGCTAGTGCGCTTCCATTCATACTCCCCCGTAAAGTGGATAGAATGCAACGCATGACACCTAAATGGTCATCACCTATAAGGTCATCTATGTCCTCTTTATCAAACTCCTTGGGCTCTGCTAAATAGGTAACCACCTAAATAGGATTATCCTCAATGCTATTTCCCCCAATATACTCAATGGACATGTTACAAGTAGGATAGCGAGAGGCGAGGTGACCTTTACCAAAACACCGTTGGCAAACTAACGATTCGGTGGAAGGACGGGGGAAGGCATAGGATGACTCCTTACTCTTCGTGCTAGGGAACCTCGAGTTAACATGCTCACTAGACTTAGACGCAACTGATGTGGGAGGCCCAGACTGGGTAAAACCACTAGGTCTACTAAATGAAACTTACCTAGACTGTGAAGACTCCCCGACTTGAAAAGTAAACCGTTTCTAGTAAGAGAATGAAGTATACTTCTCAATCTCCAAGGCTTTATAAAAGGCCTTATCTAAGGTTTCAGGAGAGTTGAGATTAACTTCGCGTTGAATTTCAGGCCTAAGACCATTGATGAATTTCCTAACTATGACCCATGGCTCCTCTAGGATGTCACACTTAGCAGACAACTCCTCGAACTTAGCTTGGTACTTGGCGACACTAATGGTAGATTGCTTCAAATTGTACCACCGGTCAAATAATTGGGTCTGGTAGTAGGCGAGAATGTACTTTTCGCCCAATTTCAGTTCCATCTCGGCCTATAAAATAATAGGAGTTTGGCCTAGTCACTCGAGGTGGGACTGAACTCTTTGCCAATAACGCTTGGCAGAATCCATAAGTTGCATCTTAGCAAAACGAACTCGTTGGCTATTTGACATGTTGTACCAGTCAAAATAGTCTTCGAGATCGGCTAACTAGTCTAGGAAGGCGCCATGGTCTAATCTACCATCGAAATTAGGGGTATCTTCCTTGATTTGTTTTATTATGTCATGCTCAAAGGGACGTGCTTGCTCATGGTATAGAGGTGGTAGATGACCGTTGTGTCGCTCACGTGGCCTATGTTGTGGTTTAGGTGGCGGTGGATTCCTATCCTCAAGTTCATCTTTAAAATACTCAAGCTCATCGACTTCATCTAATTGAGTCATAGGATTGACGTAAGGAGGCTGTAAATTATTAGCATGGACTCGATTGTTCACGTGATAAATTGGGTTATCCTTAACATGACTCTCCTCAAAGTTGGGAATACGATTTGTGTTAGGATTGCTAAGAATGCCGTGATTTGATAGTGTAGCATTGTTACTACTGTGATTTGGGAAAACTATTGGAAAGCTAGTGTTACTGTCGATATGACGTTTTCGTATCGCTCTATGCGTCCAACGTTATTTGCATGGTATCAATTTTGGTATCCATAGCATTCAATTTATTATGTTGCTCTAGCCTTTCGTGCACATTATCCATGACCAATATTTTTTTTAATAAAATTACTACCGATATGAAGAAAAACTCATAAAAGTAATGCGAAAAATAAAGATAATTGATGCGCCAATAGAAATAAAATGTAGTATTTATTTATTTATTATTATTATTATAATACAATAAAATAATTAAAACAAAATAATAAAGAGTGAATAGTAATTTAAATAATTAATTTCACAAATATGAAATTATAAAAACTTTTAAAGAGTAATAATAATAATATCTAGCCATAACCATTGGATGATTAGTGACGTTGAGTGGTGACTGGTGATGGGTAACACTGGACGATGATGATGATGGTGCCTATAAGGCCCCATTTTTAACACAACACTGTAGCAGTACTGTACAGTAGTATAATGATGTAAATTGAACCTCTGTGTGCTGTAATATTGTTCAGATTCAATGAAAAGACAGTGTTGTTGTAGTTTCAACA
>MKEJ01070660.1:0-13596 GCA_001753735.1 Embelia ribes | reverse complement strand
ATAAGATTTGATCGTTTTGATTTGATTTTGTCTTGAGAATGTTCTATAAAGATTTAGTTCTCATATTAGGTTATTTTCCTGGGGCATATATATAAGACGTCTTTAATTGTTTTCTATTTGTGGTGAATAAAGATTGAGAGATGGGAGAAGAGTATTAGATTTCTTTTGATTTTTATTGTTTTCTATTGTTATCGTGTTCCCTCTTAGCCATCCTTCGTCGCCCCTCCTTCGGCATTTGACATCAGAGATAGAGATCAAAATCTACTCTGATACTATTGATGAAGAATTGATTACTTAACTAAGGACCAATCTTTTGGCTAATAACGCTTTGCGCGGAAACATAACGTGTTGGCCGTAAACCCTAGCAACCACAAGAGAAATATTTAGTAAAGAACACCCAATTCTTGAAAAGAGAGAGACTCAAAATTTATTATAATTCAATTACAAAATATTACTGTTGCTATCTCTATCAAGCCTATGTATACCTTAGAAATAGGGTAAAATGAGTTAAAACTGAAAAGGAAACGAAACAGAGTCCAAACAAGAAAGGAATGCTGGGAAAAATAAATAAAAATAAAGGGCAGTACATTATCCGTCGCTCTGCCCGACTCAGGTTAGATGATGGGCAATATTATTTGTGCCAATTTCTTGAAAAATGCTTGATGCTGTCAAATTTCACGAAATGGAATTGTCTGATGCCTGCCCAACTCGCGCCAGTCACGTGCAGTTTTTAATCTGGATGAAGCCTTTCACGTCTGGACAGAAAATCCTTTCCTTGAGTTATCTCATCCTACATCAGATTGAGAGTGGAACCTTATAGGAAAAACATGCAAAAGTTTCTTTTGAAATTAAGACTGCTGTAACGAAAAGTAAATTACTGTTAAGTTCGGCACATTTTATAAAACATACATATTGTAATTGGCATTAATATAATTTCTTCAGACCTGTTTTATTTTTGTTCGGCGCATTTTATAAAACATACATAGTTTTCTTTGAGTTTGCAATAGTTTTCATTGAGTTTCCTTTTTATAACGTATTATTTTCCGAAAAGCATCCTTCAACATTTCCTAATTGGTTCCCCATGTTTCAGAAATGTTCACCTTCACCGGACCACTGTGTACTGCACCCGCTTACAGTTTATGTTTCACTGTATATGCAGTTCCCCACCCAAAGTCCATGACCTGGTAACTGTGGAGCTCCATGCCATATTACAAGTTTAATCACCCATAGTATTTAGATTGACTTTTTGTTATTGTCCATTGATGATAAATTTAATCACCCATAACTTGCAAGTTTCTGCAGATGTGTGTTTCTCCAATGTAGTTTTGTTTATAGTTCATCTTAATTATCAATTACAGCAATCTGTAGTTTTTCGTGTTGAAAAAATTGAGGGCTCATAGCGCAAAATTTATTTAATTTTTAAAGAAGATTATTAACTAATGAGTGTTCTTTTCCGTTTTCTTTTTCCTTGTTATGCAGCCGTGTTCTTCCTGGCTCTATGGGAAGCAGAAGCTTTTCATGACACTTCAAAATAGAAGGTGCTATTCCTCTTGGACTGTTAATTCAGTTTTGGGCAACAGAAATTCTCATATTAATGACAATGATGCAACTGAGCCTGCAAGAGTCCTATTGGAGAGGTGGTTTACCAGAACACAGAAACTAGAAAAAATGGGGGGTGATTCTTTTACGCCAACGGATTCACAATTTGGATTTCATCTTGGAACCTTGGAAACTGATATTCAAGCAGCGCTCTCTGCCCTGATGAAGAAGGAAGAGGATCTTGATGATGCAGAAAGAAAGGTGTTATCGGAGCAAAACAAAATCAACTCCGCTAAGGAAGAGTTAGTTCGTCGAGAACAAGAAATAGCTTCTGCTTGTTTTAAGCAGGATAAGCTAGAAGAAGAACTGGAACTGGCTAATCTCAACATGGCTTCTCAAGCCTCCGAAATAGGTGATTTAAAACTTCAGATCGAGGAGAGAGAGAAGGAAATCTGCAATGCACATTCCAAGCTAGCTTTGAAAGAAGACGAGATCAATAAAATGAAAAGTGAATTGACAACTAAGACTGTGCTAGCTATTGCTACTGAATCTGATATTAAAGAAAAAGCCAATCTACTGAATGAAGCCAATGAAATAGTGAAGAAACAAGAAGTTGAAATTCAACAACTCCGAAAATTGATTCGAGAGAAAGAAGATGACCTTAAAATTTCCGCTAGTTTGAGGGAACTTGAAGTGGATAAGCTAAAAGTTGCTGAAATCAGTTTGGAGAAGCGGACTACAGAATGGCTTATAGCACAGAATGAGCTTAAGAAATTGGCAGTGGAGGCATCTACACACAATTTTGAGGTTAATGCAACTGCCGAGAGTTTTCAAAAAGTGAAGAAACTTCTCACTGATGTGAGATCCGAGTTACTTTTGTCTCAGAAAGCTCTGGGTTCTTCTAGACAGAAAATGGAACAGCGTGAATCGCATCTACAGAAGCAACTGATGGAACTTGAAGAAGAAAAGAGAATCCTCTTGTCTTACATGACAAACCTAAAAGAATCCCAAGTAGAAGTGGAAAGTGAGAGAATCAAGCTTAGGGCTGTGGAGGCTCGAAACAAGGAACTTGAACGGGATTTATCGAAGGAAAAAGGGATTATTGCTGAGTTGCAGGCCGATCTAGATAGAGAAAGGACTTCTCTGGAGAAGGAGATCCGAGAGAAGTCCTTTCTACAAGAGCAAGTTGAAAGGGAAAGTACTAAACTTGGAGAAGCTCAAAGCCTTCTTCAGGCTAAAGAGTCAGAATTGGTAGAGGCTAGACTAGAGATCCAGCGGTTGAAGTCTGAGCACGATTCTCTCAAGTTTATCTTGGGGGAGAGAGATTCTGAGCTTTGTGATGCTAAAAAGGACCTAGAAGAAGTAAACAAAGAGATCATTGAATTGAAGTCCCTCGTGAGTAGCAGAGAGGATCAGCTTATGCAAACAGAGAACATGCTGAAGGAGAAAGAAGAGCGTGTCCAAACCATGCAACTTGAGCTTAATAATACGAAATTGAGATCCTCAGAAACTGAAACTGTGGTTGAAAGAATTTTGGAACTCACTAAAAAGTTGGTTAACTCTGTGGAAGATAACTGTGTAGGATCAAGTGCATTTCTAAAGGACTTAGCTGGAGAATCTAAGTGGGAGAAGAAATATCTCGAAACTGAGCTTAACATTACCCGGATGAGCCTGAGAACAAAGGAGATGGAAGTTGTGGCTGGACAAAGAGCCCTCACCCTGAAGGAGCAAGAGCTCAAGCGTGTCCATGATAGATTAGAGGAAAGAGAGAGAGAATTAAAAGAAATGAAGGACGAAATGACACAAGATGCTACTGATTTGAGGCAGCCTTATTCTTTGCCTCTGGAGAGTATGAGCGACCTGGCTATCGAAAAGCTTCGAATAGAAGCTGCTCGGCTGGAAGCTGAAGCTGCAACCATTGCTCTCTTCAAGCTTACTGACATGAGTCGAGAGCTTGTGTGTAAAGCTAGCTTGAGTATTGGTACTGATTCGAATTTCGGAGCCCACCTTCTATATAACTCCGAGTTGGGGTTATGCGAAGCTGACAACGAGTGTTTAGGTAAGTTCAAAGCAGAAGTTTCTCGGCTTTCAACTTTGACTGAGCAGCTAGTGAAAGCAGCTGGTATTACTGACGATGTAGACCAGTAAAGGAAATTTGAAGCTGTAACCCTAGATTTTGTACAGACATCTAACTCGTTAGAGCAGTTAAAACTTGAAATTAGTTTACGGCAATGTTCTTTCTGTTGTTTTAGATCTTAAATGTGTTGGCGAGCTGTTATATCATGGTGCGATATCTGTGCTTTATATCTTGTGTATTTGACCATTGTTTTAGTTAGAGTAATAATAATTGAGTGGTATCTTTTAGCTATTTACTCTTTTCGGTTGTGTAAGAAAAACTAATGGATTACTCAAAACTCTTTTCAATTCTAATGAGTTTGTTGATTATATCACCCATGAAGCTGAACTTTTATAAGCTCATGAACATAAACTTTAACTGTCTGCTTCTCAACAGCTTTTGCTACTATGGCTTGTTTGATTCCATAATTTAAGCTCAAGTTTTATTCTTCAAAATTTGAATCGAACAAATGGTCTTGTGAATAACATATCTATTCACCCCACCCCAATCAATCTCCAACCACAAAGATGAATACCTCCTCTATGGCCCTTCTCCGGGAGTGATATGTGCTGTGTATCGCATGTAGGAACACATCCTGCGTGACTTGATTCAACCATTCTTTCGTCTTGTTTTCTACACACGGCCATCCTCCATCTGATGCCGCTTCTGCCTGTGATAATAAGCAGAAATCATTTTACCCGGGAAGAATCATCTCCTGCTTTGTGCTAGGTAGATTGGTTCCTTGAAAATCGCACTGCACTCAATAGGCTGCTGATTGTTTTTGTTTTGACTTCGAAAAATGGACTTTTAAATAAGTACTTCTATTAAAAAAAAATGATTTTTGGTGAACATTAATTTTTAAGTACTTACATATTTAGAAGTCTTTTTAGCAAGTTTGGCTAATAAGTCTGAAGTGACTTACAAATGTAAATTCCATCATCATTGTAATAAATTTATGATACGAAATAGATGATAGATGAACCTTAAATTTATTAGTATCAAGCAAAATAAAGTCATTACATTAAAATAAATTATGAGAAACTATACGAATCCATAAATATGCACATAAAAATAACTTTAAATAATTTCAAAGCCTTGAACTAATGTGTGGCTCAATAACTAAAAATAAAAAATAAATAAATTTCTACAGAATGAGCATGGAGACTTTGGGATTTATGTTATTCAAATAATTTATTCAATTTAACTAATAAAATTAATTGATTTTTATAAAAAAAAAATTGAATACATATCACAGACAATAACTCTAATTAACTAATGAAATCACAAAAATTATTCAGTAAGAAAAACATAATATATATATATATATATATATTATACGCAATATTAAAAATATATGTAATATTATACATATGTATTATATATATAATATATTATATGTATTTTATATATATTTATTTAATATATTATATAAAAAATAAAAAAATATATATGTATTCTATAATATAATATATATATTATTTATGTATATATTATAACATAATATGTTATATATATGTTTGTACTTTTCTAGAAACGCACAAAATAGACTTCTAGAGAAGTAATTAATGTAGATTTTTACAAATGGGCACCAAACATAAAAAACTTATACAAATGAACTTTCAGATCCAGAAAATACGTATAGTAATACCGGCGAACACCACCACATAATATGTAAACTATCATTTTGTCATAATCTTATTAATTAATATTAAGTTTATGACCAAGTTTCCCTTCTTTATCTTTCTATTCTCTCTTCAAAGCTCCTCTCCTCAATTCCTAAACGTTCTTTTTTGGTTATTACATTGTACTTATTTCAAATATTAATATTATTATCAAAAGTGAAAAACTATCTTTTTGGTATTCTATTTAAATATTGGAATTGGAAATCATCCAAGTAATAAGAAATGCCATTTATTACCTTTTTACAATATTTAAATACACTAGTTATTCCTATGAGCTAACAAATTGGTAGGAGAGCAATGAGATGGCTTTATGATAGCATTGCAGACCCCACTCAAAATCACTGGAAAAATTAGAAAAAATTCATCTTAATTCTAAATTAAATTGTAATTAAGTTTAACAAATTTAAAAAGAGGGGCATTATGAAAGAAGGGGAGTGGCCGTGGGATTTGAAGGAGAAAGGGTTGAGATAGAAAAGGATAATTCAGTCATTTAAGTCCAGAATTACAAAAATGGTAGCTTCTATATTTATCAGGTGAATCGAAATAAATCGTAGATGAGGAGTTTAAGTGAAGAGCAACCACATAAATAGATATTTTTATCCAGTAACATTAAGTAGGTGATTGATGGAAATGAATCATTTTCCTTACATATTTTATGATCTTATGTTTATTCTTCGTTCGTACGGGTGGTTATGAGCCGAGTATTAGTCATGAGTTTAAGTTCAAGTCTGGATTCGAATTTGATTTGACCGTAAAATTGAAGACTTCAGCTTAACTCGAACTCGAACAGTAAATTTCCATTTTCTTTTTTTAAATTGATAAAAAGGGGATACATTTATTTACATATATTCATATTTGTATACTCAAATTCAGATATCTTAATATTCGAACTGAACTCAAATTAATCATTAAATCCGGCTAAAACTTGGTTCGTTTGGTTCTCGAGCCGACGTGGACCTAATCATCAAAAAATCGACTCTCAGCCACCTAACTTCTTCCCGCATTTAATTTTTAATTTTCAAAATATGAATACAAAAATAGAATTTGTTTTCAAATTCCGCAAATTAATTAATTCAGTGGGGGAGCGTAGAGCCCAGTGAAAACGATCCCACTAGCGACCAACGTGCTATGTGAATCAGTTACCAGCGAGAGAGAGAGAGAGAGAGAGAGAAGTTGCAGGACAATAAATTATTATTAAATTACTCAAAAAGAAGATATATCTATCATCTATCAATATATATATATATAGAGGGAGAGAGAGGGAGAGAGAGAGCGTCGGCGCTTTCTTCTCCTCCATTTCCACGCATCTCAAGCATCGCTTTAAAACTGTAAAAAACAAAAAAAAAAACATATTCATATATATAATTGTGTATCTATCTGTCTATCTATCCATATACACAGACGTATCGCTATCTCGTAACGGCTACTTTAGTCGTGTATCGGAGGCGAGCAATTGTTGCTTACATAGCGCATTTAGTCATTAGGCGGAGATAAATCGAATGGAGTGTGGAAATGATAAGTATAATTCGATCTCCTATTTTCCTCCTTTTGTTGTTTCTACTATTGATTTTGTGTGTTTTTTTGTTGATTATTAAGTCATTTATGTAGGCTGCATTGTTGTTTTACTTATTCATCTGTGTGAATTTGCTTTTAGTTAGTTCTAATTTTAGTCATATGTCTACTTTATTTCAAATATGGGTCATGGTTGTTGAATTCATGTTTGTTTTTAAATTAGTTGCGTAATCAGTGCTTGTAATTAATCCACCAGTGATTTCAATTTTCAGAAATTGTAATGTAGATTTTTATGGGGACTAAGGGGATGAAATTATTTGCTCTAATTGGGTGGTGCACCATTGGGTTGATTCACAATGGGAGGGTCTCACTCATCAGCGTGTTTGATCCAATGATGCAGAACCCGATTGGAGCAAGTAATTGGAGCCGTTGATTCATCGATGTGTATGTCCAATGGTGCCAAACCCATTGGAGCAAATAATTGGCACCCTTGATTCGTTTATATGCCTCTCTCACTTTACTAGATGTGTGACTTTGGCCTATGTATGTGGTTACAACAAATTAATGCATTTGATACTCGCTGCTTAGTATAAGTACTTAGTACTTTCAACTTGCCGAAATGCAATGCTACTGCCTTTGCGTCATGTATATTGTGTGTAAATTTACTTTCAGTTAATTTAAAATTGAGTACTTTGGCTCTGATGCTTGCTAGAATTGAGGACTGATATGTGAGAGAATTACTACGAATTTTGACTTTGATTTTCTGTTCGTAATGGGTAATGTTAGTGGATATGATTCAGACTTACCATTTGCTACTTACGGGATGTGTGATTTTGCTCTTTATTTGTTGTTTTGTTAATTTTTGGGTACTTAGTGATTCAATTCGTTCTCAATGAGATGTAATTCTGCTGTTTTGCATCTAACTTTTGCAATCGGTTTCTCTTCAATTGTTATAGATAGAGGGTTGTTGCTAAATGCTGCTAGAATGTAATTTAATTGCCTGAATCTTGGGCACTTGTTTTTTGTTTCCATTCTACCTTCGAGCTTTAGATATGATTTAGGCTGATAATGTGCTACTTGCAAAATGGTTTTAGCGAAATGTGGGACTGGAAGGAAGAGGATTATTGTCTGCAAAAGGATGCAAATCTAGGTAAGCTTGCTTTATTTCTTGAGTCATTAAATGGTCAAGCTTAAATTTGTGTGTATTAACCTCGGGAGGTTTTCAACGATGGTGAACAGGAATATCACCAAGCCTATGGGATGGAGTGGTACAGAATGAAGATGAACTTTCCTATATGCTTGATGAATCAACGCCCTCGAGGGCCTGTGGAGATATGGCTTACCATGTAACAGACAATGGTAGTCTTTTTTTTTTTTTAACTTAGATTCTTTGATCCCTAGATTGTGTGCTTTAGGAAATCAAGATAAGCATTGCTTTACGTAAAAATTGAAATGTAGGAAATTTGAACAAGGAAATGAGACAATGTAGGGATACATCTTCACAAGGAAAGAGACGCCGAATGCTTCAGTTTGATGACGAAGTTTTGCAAAACCCTCTTTCTGATGAGGACATGTCCTCCATGTTCTTAAAATCCAAGGTTGGTTTTTCACATATTTTTTCCATTGATACAAAACAGTTGTGGATATGAAGGAACCTTTTTGTACAGCATATGAGTTTTCGAGTGTGCATCTTATTTATGGTTTTGGACCGTTTTTATTGGTCACTATGCAAGCCATCCTCTAGTCTGGAGTAATAAGTTCTATGTAACTAGTGTCTAAACGCGGTTCTAGCTTTATGTGCAAAACCTATGTACATTGTTTCAGACAAATACTTGCGATTGAGAGTTTCCACAGAATCTATGTAAATTGATGGTTGCTTTTTCCTTGCGTGTTTATCTGTAGGAAAGGGGGGATACGCTTGAGGATGCTATGTCTGATATGACCCAGTGGGTTACCAGTTTTGCAGGTTTGTTTCGGAAAACTATTCTCCTTGATGTGTTCTTTTATGTACTCATGGTTTTTTCCCCCAATAATCTGCATTACAGATGATACATCAATATCTGATTACGATGGTCTAGTTCAGCCATCTGATGGCTGGTTAGCTGATTGCTTTAATGATACTGAGATGCACTGTAGCCCAGATGACACGTAAGCTACTATCTCATAAAACTTGCATCTTCCTAATTTCTTTGTTTCTTCTTTTAAGTTGATTAATTTTGGATGTGAAAATCAGGTATCTGTATGCGGCAACCGATGTTCAAACTGATAATTCAGGTATATGTGGATGTTAAATTGTAAAGGAACATATTCAGTCAAGAATTTGATTTCAGGCTTGCAACTGTGTCTGAGTTTCTTTATTTTATCAGAGTCCTGTTACAAACAACCTGAATATGAACAACCTGTGTCTCAAGTGAGACGTCCTCCAAGAACTCGGAGAAATATCATTTTTAAAGGTAGTATATTATGTTCATCTCCTCGAAGCATGTTTTACTCAAAAACAAAGTGACTGTTGTATACCTAGATTCTTCTCGATATTTTCCAATCCTTATTTTCTGGTTGTTTAATTCTACTCATGTTTATATTTTTCTAGAGAAGTATATCGGAGTACTTTGCTCATGTTGTAGTCGTGAGACTCAATTAGTCTTCTCTTTTTTTTTGTCTTTTCACACAGGTAAGAAGTCATACATGAAAACACCAACAAAGCTTGCTTCATCCATTGTGTATCCATTCGCCTTCCTCAAACCATGTGGGGCCCATGGAGATGTAACTTTAAAGGACATAAACCAACGGATACTCACTCCACCACCATCAAAGCCAAAGGAAGGCGACGATCCTACTTTATACCCTACTTCAGCATTTTCTGGAAAGCCAGTTGTGGGGAAAACTAAAATTCGCACCGAGGGTGGAAAAGGCAGCATTACTATCATGAGAACCAAAGGGTGAGAAGACAAGTGATTCTCTTAATATGTATCATTCTTGGATACTTAATCTAGAAGTAAAGTTTTAAATTTTTGGTTTGGTGTCAGCCTTGAAAGTGGTCGAGTAGTGAAGTGTTTTTCGCTCAAGTGGTTTTATTGTAGATAACTTTATGTTGTTTGATAACCTGTTGGGACCGATCTTACCGTCTAACGAGGATTATGTTGCAAGTTTGTTATCTTACCCATTTGTTTTGGGTTAAACTCTTGTTGCTTTTTCCCTTCTCGTAATTGAAAGAACCCGTGATTACTCTAGTCTTCATCACTTAATCTTTTTGAGGATTTCTTTTGTTACATTGATACCTATCTATGTCATTTTTGTTTTTGATTTCTGTGTGCCATAATCAGACATTGTTAAATTAGTGCGTAAGATTGCAGAGTGCTCCCGTTATTTCTATAGCAGTTCGCTTTGTTGTTTCTTAATATTCGCGTGAGCTGTATTGATTATAGCCGTTACCCCATGGGAGTCCGATGAAGGACGGTAGAGGCACACGAATACATGTAATATGTATTTATGGCCAAGGTATTTATTTGTCAAATTGGATTCAGTTTAATTACCAGGAGGGGGAGGGAACAATTTAGAGAAATTGAGAGTGCTTGCATTTTAAGAAGAGCGTACGATGCCTTACATAAAGTATGCCTGTCCGATACATGATATGTTTTATGATGCTTGATAAGAATTTGTTTTCCGACTTAGGTCACTATAATCCTTCGTGGAGGAACATTTACTTGCTCTCTGTTTCTGCTCTCGCTCTCGTGACTCTGCCCTTGTAATTTTTTACATTTTGAGGGTATCTTCTTTGTGGTACTATAAAAATATTTATTTCCATAATCTAATAGTTTTTTAGTTTAAATTTATTTAACAATAATCGGGACTTAATCCCATAGAGATGATAAACTTTTTGCCTGTAAATTAGAATGAATGAATGAGCCTAGTAGAAGGAATAACACAAGAGGGATTTTAGAAAGTTTGATGCCTTATTATGAAATTGGAACGAATCAAAATGTAGCTTCAGATGTGTTTTTTTCCTAGGAGATGGAATCACATTATTGAATACTAGCTTGCTATGTTCAGCTTTAAAAGAAAGTGAAAAACAAAAAGTGAAAGATTGTTGAATGCAACAAAAGCCTGTATGTGAACTCTCATGCTTCTACTTTTTGTGCGTAGGTTTTGTTTTAGAAAAGCTAAGGCTGTCTCATAATGCTTTTTTGGGGATAAGTATATGATGATGTTTCTACTCGTGCTTTGTGCAAAGATTTTATTTATCTTAAAAGAGTCTAATCTGTATATGGAAGCAGTTTTTGGAGATTAGGATCCGAGGGTATCTTAAGGCAACCCTCTGCCTTACAATTAGACTGTCTGCATTTTGCCAACACGTTAAAAAGTTGCGTGGTATGTTCAAAAACTTAATCTAGGCGGTCCCATTGTAAGCCAACACAATGCCCTTTGCTAGTCCCTTGATGCAGCTTCTAAGAAATGATTAATCAAGTTTTAGCGTTTGTTGAGGTTTAAAATTTTCATCGTCTCTTTTGATAGTTCTGAATACCGGAACAGAGGCAATGCGTTTTTTCATCTCTGAAATTTGTTGTTCTTACTTCTCAAGCTCGCATATGTTCGAGGGCTTGGAAAGTTCTTTAACCTCGATTGACTTGAATAAGCTGGCTTTGAAATAGAGACAATTGATAAACAGGGTATATGGAAGAATCTGAAATCGACGAGTGAGAATACTAAATTGGTTGGCGGTTGCTAGTATACGCACTACCCCCATACTTTACACGAAACGAGGGTTTTATTGTACTTATTTTAAATGTGCAAGCTTGGCTGGGATAATTGAAGTTAAAGGAGCGAAAAATGGAAACTGGAACAAACCATAGCTAGAACGTCGACCGACACACAGATATACTCGACCAATACATATTCCCTTAGGCATGGTCCTATATTTTCTAACCCCAATCTACAATCGATATGCTTTCACTTCCAGACCCTTAAGTTGTGTCGCATGGACCCGCAACTGGCCAGTTCCTGTCAGGCCGGGGCCGATCGAGTAAAATGATCACCTTAGAAAAAAATAAGTTGTTGTTTTGGCTCCGATGAAATAATAGCCATTATAATAATTACCAATAGATCGTTGCTACGTCAGTAAATAACTACATCATATCTATAATGTTTTTGAAACAAGACAATGATGAAATAATGAGATTACAATTAATGTGAATTGATGAATAAACAAAGACAGTTCAACCACCAAGTTTATTCATAGTAATCCACTTGTTGCTTATGCAGACCAGTACAAACAGATGATTCAGAAATTCTGCATTATTATCTGGCCAGGCTATTTACGTCAAAAAGAAAAAGAACAAGAGGAAAAAGAAAAGAAAAGAAGACAACTCATTAATCTCAAAACACACTTTCAGTTATTGTTTTTTGTCTCTATAGTTGCCAAAGATGTTTTCATCAATCTTCCAAGGCTTGTTTTTTTCTTTAATCTATTTCTCAGTTTTGTGTTTGTGGTCCTTGTAATCTGGCAAGACAGCTAGATATCGATATATATAGAGAGAGAGAGATAAAATCATAAAATGAACAAATTGATTACATGTCAATATTGTATGAAATGGGATTGTTTTATGTCCACAAACTTAGCCATTACCCTTTTCCGTTTGTTTAAAGTTGGTGGGAAATCCACTAATTATCCTTAACATTAAAGAAACATATATATATTTTACCATACTACTCTTATTAAAATACTAAAAATAGTCGTGTGTGAAATAGTTAGCAAGGGTAAATTAGAAAAGAATAATTGAAGTATCCTTAATTTTACAAAACAAAACACTTAAAAAATGATGAAAAGCAATCTATATCATGACACTTGAGAAAGAAATGGGGAGAGCAATTGCTAAGATAAGCCAATGCTAGAAAGATTTTCATTTTGGTAAAAGAAAAAAAGGGCTAGACTTATATTAGGTCAAGCATGCCCTCGACTCAAGGTTCATTCCCTTTCCGCCTACAAGCGTCCCATTCCCCTGCATCAGATGGTCAGGATTTTGCCAACATATTATAAAACCATGTCCATCGTTAACAAATCAGAGTCGGACATTCAAATAGTGGGACAGTAGGTTGCCTTACTTGAGGTAGCTCCCTGCTTCCTTTGATATACCAAGAACTAGAAAACAAGACATTCACATAACAAAATTACACACGATATCGATATATATAGACGTGACTGCACGACTAAGGCAAGTGTCCAAAAACACGGCGCCAGTGGCTAGAGTAGTGACAGGGAGTGAGCCCATTAGATCAGCACTCAGAAGCCTATAATGAAGTGACCAAACTATTGAATGTTATAGCATTTCTTCATCCTTGTTCGAATCTGAATGATTCATTCAAATCTATACTTCGACTTGCACATGGAACCACCAAGTGCCAACCTATCTGACGTAGCAATTTTCGCTATCATCACGATGACCAAACTTATTATTTACCCAAGTACAAATTCGAAAAACGAAACAGGTAATACCAAAATCAAATCCCCCAACAGCGATGGCAGTGGTTTTTCACTCAGAAGATGTCGAGAATCTCCAATATGAAATTGTTGCACAGCGGGCAACTTCCCCTCTGAACCCAAAGCTCCCTCGAGCACAACCTGCAAAACGTGTGTCCACAGGGTATAAATGCCGCGCCCTTATGCCTCACCATGCACACGCAACAGTTGTTGTACTCCCCGACCCCGGAGCTCTCTTCCTCATCTTCATCATCATCATCATCATCCATGAT